>JAWPHD010007122.1:0-133962 GCA_037043455.1 Cyrtodaria siliqua
GTATTCACAGTCGGAATATTGTTAACTTTGAGTAAAATTTTGAAAACAAATCAACAAATTTGTTGTTGTACTAAAGAAAAATTTTATATTTGTATTACAAAAAAACGCACAAACTATTTTGGGTGTATTTTGATAACTATTCAAACAATTTAACTTGCAATCTTATCTACCCTATTCTAAAAAATGTTTTAATGAATCAAGTAAATCACAATTTATGGTGATTTATTATATATGTATTTTGGGGTCGTTCTGCTGTAATTTGAGGCGGAACAGAGTGGAGACGAAAATTACAGCAGAAGAACCCACAAAATACATATATATTACACGTTGGACATTTTACATCAAACTTGTAATAGAAAATTAATAAATATTGTGGACCTTCTTAATAAGTGGACAAAACCGCTATAAAACTGTTCATAGTGACTTTTGGTAGGATTGGTTCACTGTCCTGTGTGTTCCCTATTCGAACTGTGTTACCAGTAAGGTAGTCTTGGGAAATTAATACATTAAGCTTACTTTGAAATAGTGTAATTTTGACAGACACTACCACTGTTGGTTATCAGTACTGAGCAACTCTTCTAACTAGAGCTATTTTTATTTTGCAATATTTTTTTTATTTTAAGTCGTACACAGTTAAAATGTATTACTCATACATTTGACCATTCATTCTGTATATGTGTAAAGAAAAACACGGGTTCGATAGCTATCACATTACCTCACACGAATGCACGTGCGTTTTGTGAAAAATTTGCCTTTTTTGAATTGTCTCGTGCTAATTTTTTATTTTTATAATCGAATTGTTTATAGCCAAACGTATATACACAAATATAAACACAATATTTTAAAAATGCGAAGACTAAATACTGAAGAACGAGCGCGAGCAATAGGCATGGGTCAGGCTGGGTAGGATGTCTCACTATCAGGTATTGTAATTACTTTGACTTTCTTTTACGTACTGTTGTGACTTTCGAACTGCCCGCTCGATTTGGAAAAATGAATTGTGATTTTAAATTTCAATAAATTTTGTTGAAATTACGGAATAAAATGTGAAGCATGTTATGTTGTTTGTCTGTACAATTTCAGATAATTTCAATGACTAATAAAGATATAGAGCCCGATTATATACGTAGCTAGTTAGAGGAGTTGCTCAGTATATATATATACATGATTGAATACGGTGTGTCACCTTTCGTGTACATTCGAACTGGTTTCCCGTAATGTAGTTTAACTACCATTACATAGGATATCAATATAAACTGTGTTTTAAATATTATCTGTGTGCTACATTAACGTCAAACAAAGAATACATAAACATTATGTGAGACTTCTGTGTACAAAATCTACAATTCCTCTACCTCCTCACAAGCATATGTGTAACTGAGCTTCAATTCCCCATAACACAACAACGACTCGACACACCACACAAAGACGGCATAAAATTTACCCTACTTTTCATAACCAATCATTTGCTTCAGATTTTCAAAGCACTTGTGACCTATATAGCGCCATCGATAAAACACTATGGCAAACACTAGTGTCCCTAAGATCCAATCCCTTTCGTTTTCTTCATGGTGAATATTCTCTTCATAGCTCTATCCTATACTCAATATATGGGTAAATTAATTGAAACTACGAGAGCTTTTTTAGTTGCAACACCCACACATACACCTACGCCTTCTGCGACGGGAATACGTGACAAAAGGGAAACAACATTGTTTCAACTAAATATCTTGTTTCTCTGTTTCGGTCAATAACATCGTTTGTTTTACATAAGTCGAAAAGATTAAACTATAACCTTTTTTATGGATATAAATAAACATTACAATGGGTAAAATATTTGAAACTACGAGAGCCTTTTTATGGATATAAAAAAAACATTACAATGGGTAAAATATTGAAACTACGAGAGCTTTTTTAGTTGCAACTACTCTACGCTTCTGAGACGGGAATACGTGGCAAAAAGGGGAAACAAATGTTTCAAATAAAGAACTGTTCTCCTTTTCGGTCTGTAACATCCTCAACCTTTTTATTGATGTAAAACTTATTAAAATCGGTAAAATATTGAAACTACGAGAGCAATTTTAGTTGCAGTAAGTAGTCATATTCTACGGTAATATACGATAGTACACGCTAAGTCCGCGTTATCGAGACGCATAAACATGCTAAAGGTAACTTGAATCTTGATTTTATCGATAAACTACTCCCTCTAGTAAACGTTCCTGTATATACTGATATACCCTAGATACAGTACAACATAACAATGCTTTACAAGCAAAACACTTTACTCGGGTTTCAGTTTATATATCTCAGCTTATCGGTCATGTAGCATGTTAGCAGTAAATAAGCAAGTAGAGTCCTTAATTGCGACATTACGGTACGGCTTTTTACCCCCAACCCTTCATAACCGGTGTGATAGTAAACATACGTTTTAAACTGGACTTGCTGATCGACGAATTTGTTACAATGACAAACGCGCCATTACATTTAGATTTAACGATCGATCCAACAAAAATTGAAGAAAATAACCTTTGCACAGAAATGGTTGATGCATTGAAATCAATTAGACCGCAGTGGTTCGTAGATGGAAATTACTTGACCAACTTGAAATCAAAGGTAGGTGCTACAGTAAAATTCTTACTCGGATAGATAGCCCTGTTATACGTTATTCCATTAAATTACTGTGTGATGAAACAGGTGTGAATTTGGGGCCACTATTTATCTCCTCTTTGATGACTAATTGATACTGACGATCAGAGAGGTCACGTCTTTAATTAATTTCATAAACATGGATTCACAACATCATCATGTTTAATTCTGAAATTATTATTTTTTACATAATTTCATATGTATTTGGGGTGGTTAATATAACTGGTAATGTATTTGGCCATGACTGCACATCCTTAAATGCAACATGTTAACAGACGAACGACGGTGATAATGAAAGCATATGCATATATATGTATGATCAGACAGTCCGATATAAACACATAATTATATCAGTGATTTTACACAAAGTAAATTCATTCAAAATATTGAACATCTTGTTCAAATAAATATATATTTCACTACACATGTACTTTAACCCAATGATCAAAATCACACCTGATATACACACTGTAAATCATATACAGTATACATTCACAATAGAATAGTGGATTTCTTCACTGCTGACGAACTGTGTATCGCTATCAAAAGGCAACACCTTGTGAATATGACCTTGGCTACGATAACAGTTATTAAAGATACTTTTCCTCATTTGCATTTTGATTTTTTAATTAAGAAATAATAAATATGCTAACGCACTCGTGATTTAATTACTACGCATCCGAACTCCTAACTGTATTTTATTCACCGATAAAATACAGGAACATATTTATTATTTCGATTCTAACACACCAATTACCCCATTGTTTACGCTATTGTTGGGGCACTATATATTATCTCGGAGGTCAAGGTAATCAGGCTGCTAATTTAACAGGCTGTTCCACTGGGCGCCCCTGTATGCAAAGTTCTGCGTTTCAATACACTAGTAGTCACGTGACAAACAATTAGGTCATTAGGTCATTGCTTACGTCATAAAGCTTGCGATGTATGACGTCAAACGTTCTCAGCTTGTTCAAGATGCTTATTAATGTTATATGTATGCATATAATGGGTTTATATCAGGGGTGTGCACGGTTTGGGAGCATGGCAAGTTTGTTATAATTAACATTTCATTAAATTTACTGTTGTGTTTGTGTTCGTGACGTATATTTACCAAGTGACGTCATGTAACGTGCGCTTCCAACGGATGAAATATACGCGGGAAATTAATGGAACAGCTGTATTTTATCGTAGAATAGCATACAGCTGTCTCTCTTCTTTGTGTATATGAAAGACTGCGGAGGTCGTGTTAGAATACAATTTATTTTCATACATTTGAAAAGAATAAAAACACCTTGAGCGTTGATTTCCTGTTGAAATACATAATATACATATGAAATATAAATGTATCCGGGTACAGGTAAATGGTGAATAATCTATGTCTAACCGTATGTCCTCGATAGCTGAGTGGTTAGAGCGCGGGTACGGTAAACCAGAGACTATGGGTTCAAGATCCGGATGAGGAACGACTTTTTCAGCACCTGTTATATTTGGGGGCTCGTCCGGGTCATCCAGAGAAACACCAGCAGTGATTCTCCTATATAATTAGAAATTCAGGGTTCGAGTCCCGCTTGAGGCAGAATTTTATCACCACCTATTATATGAACGTCTCTGGGAAACTACGTACGCGGTGAGGACTGATCCAAAGTAGGCTAGCAACAAAGACATAACACATAAAAACTATAAAAGAAATATTTCACCGGCTATGTCACTAGGCCATGTCACAAATCGGTACATTAACTTTCTGCATCTCGTAGTTGGGTCGGATTTCTAATCGTTGGGCTTCTTATTGTGTTCCTACTCACTATGGAGCGCACTTTGTTATAGCTTGACCAGGCTAGCTCTGTTGTTGCTACACGCCATAAAAAGAGGTTGTCATGTGAGCAAACGCCAGCTTCCGTAAACATCATTTATTGATGTTAGGGAATATCACATCTCTGAACTCTCTGTTGTTCTGCCTGCGGATTTCACTAGGTACACATATTCTTTTTCTGAGTTTTCCTCCTCTTCTTGATGTGTGTGAACATCAGTCTCAGTAGAATCTGGTACTATTATTTCTCTTCTATCCCGTCTCTTCGCTGCGATCGGGCCGTTAGTCTTCTTTTTTTCCGGTTCTTCCGATCCATCATCTGTATATTTTGACACAGGCTATTTGCCATCCAATGTCAATCCTATTGGATGTAGCAAATTACTTTGCAGAGTTTTAATTCTGCCTTCCACATTCTCCTGTTGTACTACGTACACTGGTATATCACTCGTACGTTGATACAGTACCACGTATACGTCTTTCTCATATCGGTTGGCTAACTTGTGTTTTCCGTCGAACGCCACTATCTTCACAAGTACTCTATTTTCAGGATGTATCACTGATTCTCTTACCCTCAAGTCGTAGTTATTTTTCTGCTTATCTCTGACTTCTTTTACAGCTTCCGAAGCAAAAATGGTACGAATGCTTCAAGCTGTCTCGTAATTCCTTTATGCATTTGGATTGTGGCTGTATGTTCTGGTTAACTTCTAATCCAAACGCAAATCCAGGGGAAGTATTGACTCTTTTCCATCAGAAAGAAAGGTGATCAGTCTGTATACATATGTCTCGTACAGTTGTAGGCATGCAGAATAGGTTATGCATGGCTCTTCCAGTCGTTCGGTCCGGCGGGTTCTATCGTCCTAGCATATCCAACAAATTAACCTTCTCTGTCATTCCGTTACCCATTGCATGGTATGGCATCGTTTGAGACTTGGTCATTCCAGTGATATTGCACAGCTTTTTGATGAGATTTCCTTCGAAATTAGCACCTTGGTCTGCATGAATTCGCGTTGGTAGACCGAAGTTCACTACACAATTGCTAAAGAAGGCCTCTGGTGTGTTTTTTGTTTATGTTCTTTATTGAAATGGCCATGGCATATCTCGTGACGTGGTATGTTATCACTAGGATATTCTGGAATCCCCCGATGGATCGTTCCAACGATAGGTAGTGTATATATATATAGTTCCATTGGCTGTATATTATGGATGTTAAACCGTGGTGCTCTATGCTGTTTTGTCCGAGGGGGACTCCTTGACTTTCCATCGTAGTGCAACGAATATTCGTAATTCGCTGATAAAGGCAGATGAGGAAAGTTCATCTACAACCTCTAGGAGCATTGCTGAAAACAAGACAGGTAAACAATACTGTCCATCTCTTGCTGTTTGCATGACCGCCTCTCGTCCTTCTGGTAACAACTGGCCATGGACCAAATGTATCCACTTCCACAAAGCCGAATAGAGGTGCGTGTTCAGTGCGGTCTGCAGGTATATCTGCCATCCTTTGCTCTTCAAATCGACCTCGAAGCGTGCGACATTTAACGCAGTTATGAATGACAGAGGAGATCAAATGCTTTCCGCCAGTAATCCAAAAGGCAGCTGAACTTTCTTACCTCTTTCTTACAGCATCATCTATAACGTGCCTTTCTTGATGTTGTACTCTCTCGTGGTAATGTCGTTCACGCTACGTTGCAATGTGAAGTTTACACGAATGATAGCAGGAATCGTCTCAGAGGATGTAAGACTGCTTTTGTTGAGGCAAACTCGTACACGCGGTTGTCTAGATACGGGTTAAGAGGAGGTATTGAGCTATTTCTTGGTATTAGTTATCCTGCCTCAACGCACTCATATTCAGTCTGGAATGCTTCCTGTTGGACAGTCTTAATATCGAGTCTCAAATGTTGAAAATTGTTCACAGTTTTCGACTCGTGACATGTTACCACCCCACACAATCCACATCTGCTTTGAAAGATCTGGCTATGTGTGTTACACATCGTAAGAACTAATCGTTTCCAGGACGAGAATCTCTCCATACGATGAGAACCAAGAGTGTTTGTCTCCACTGCATTTGTCATCATGACCTTGACCTCAGGCCATACCTCTATCAAAGTCAGTGTCTATCAAAGCATAACTTGTGACGAAGCGATGTTTTTCTCGGGGCCCATGCAACCAGATACTCCAGATAACCAGATACGTGCATCTTGTGAAGATATACCTGTAGTGGCAACATCAGCACGATCATGTATTAACATTGTTTTTGTTGTTGACAATTTGTGTATATGTTCCACTCTGTTGCTAACATATGTTATATAATCGTCTAGTACGGTTGCAGATATACTCAAGAACTACTTATAAAATAGAACAGCATCAATCGGTGTAGCGAGCTGTTTATTTGTCCTTAGGGCCGTTTGATTTATCTTCATAAGATATATCGCTTGATCTGTAGTTGGTACAGATGTAAATATAGATATAAAAATCGAACAGGAAAAGCAGCATTCAAGGACGACGACAGTCAACCACACACACACACAGAAACAAAGAACACATTTAAAGATGAATAAAAGGCCGAATAAGACATCACAAACACAAAAGGGTTGACAATAAGGCTACCGCCTTGTAATGGTCAGTGGACCGCCGTCAACGTAAAAAGCATGGGTGATGAATTGCCTGACGTCGTCTCCGAATTCATGTTTACTGATTTCCGTAGTTTTACGAAGTTCATAGTTCGCCACCGCTGGAGAGGATTTATTTCCATGTTCGTGAATTCATTAAAGATTAGTTGTAGAAGTGACGAAATCTACAGTCATCTCAGCTACTTCATATATAACTATATACTGATGATGGATATGATGAGGATGATGAGGATGGTGGTTGTTGTGCGAAGGAGAATGTCTTTTTTTATGTTTACATTATGATAATATTGGGTCGTTTTAATATATGGTTGTTTTCTATATTACAGGTGTTCACTGGAGGCATTTCCAATCTGTTGCCAGTCAATTATAAAATATAATGTTTTCTGTGTTGTAGGTTTACACCGGAGGCATTTCCTATCAGTTTTCAGGCAACTATGATATATATTATTGTTTTCTGTATTGCAGATTTTCACTCGAGGCATTTCCAATCTGTTGTCAGGCAACTATGATATATATAATTGTTTTCTGTATTGCAGATTTTCACCGGAGGCATTTCCAATCGGGTGTTTCGCTACTATGACATAATTGGTTTCTGTATTACAGGTGTTCACTGGAGGCATTTCCAATCAGTTGTTCGGCTACTATCAAGAGGGCAAGTTTGAGGAAGATGTTGTGCTGTTTCGCATCTATGGACAGGGCTCAGAACTCATGATTGACAGGCAGATGGAAAATGAGCACATCCAGGTTGGTGCCTTATTTATTTATCTACTGCCATCGTTGTTACGGGTAAAATGTGAATGATGTGATAACATGGCTTATTTTATTTAGAAATGTGTGTGCTCTAGATGCCTGAATGGACCATTCTATGGACCAATTTATATATTTTCAACGTTTTTACCGTTTAAATAATAAAATGACGCAAAGAAATATAGATATAAATTCTAATAGGAAAAGTATCATTCAAGGACGACAGTCAACCACAAACACACACAGAAACAAAGAACACCTTTAAAGATGAATAAAAGGCCAAATAAGACATCACAAACATAAAAGGGTTGACAATAGGGCTACCGAATAGGAACGGTCAGTTGCAAAAAAGACCTCTGGGGGTTTAAACCAGATTCTAGGGTGCACCAAACCTCGCACTTGCCCTACTGTCATCCCAATAAAACGGGACAGTGTAAATACAGAAATCCCCGCCATAAGCTATTCTCTAACCAACAAGGCAGCACTAATAGGCAATATAGGTAAAACACATATAAGCTCATGTATATATAAATGGAAAAACAATAGCCTAGAAAGCCACAAAGAAGGTACTCAGTGACTTGGCAGAAGCCAGAGCAACAAGAGCACAAACCACTGAGGGCACGACAAGACAAGATTGCAGACAAACATCAAACGTCACCGTCCTCTTGGGCTTAAGTAGACGTCTTCATAGGGTCCACAACATGTCCGGTCATCGCAAATTAAAAGAGGAAAGTACAGTGGCGAACTGTAAATGGGTCCTCCACCAAGCATTCATTGATAGGGTCATAACCTCTTTCGATAAACCTTTTAACAAGTTCAACAAAGATAGTATGAAAGTGATCATGACCAAGGATCTTAATACGAAGTTTGTAAATCACGTCACCATAGAAGTAGTCCTTGTCGCACAAGAGGTCTTAAATTACTTTTATATTTGGAAAGACGATCAGTCTTAAGATAATACAATTTTACAAAGTTTATGGTAACGGTAGTCCTGATGAAGTAGCTTTTTAGTTATACAAAGATTACGGATATTAAAGTCCTTAACTCGAGTACAACCGTTAGAAAAAAATGAATAAGTTGAGATACATAGACCCCATAAGAAGTTGTTCGGGAACATCGCCATCTAAATGGGGATAATTAACAATATCAAAATTAAAATCATCTCTCTTGTCTTATATTTTGCTAAATATTTCACAAGTTTCAATGGAGAGATGTAAATCGAGAAAAGAAGCGTTGGTACCAGAAATATAAGCTTTGTTAAGTTGAAGTTCTTTAGGGTATATATTATAGAAACCATAGAAAAGAAAGGGTTGTCAATGTTCAATATGTCATCCAGATACCGAGAGGTGTCGTTAAAGGCTTCAATTACATCTGTCTGGGTATCTGGTGAAAGACTCAACATGAAATCTCTTTCATAGCAAAATAAAAACACAAATCTGCGACAAGGGGTGCACAGTTCGAACCCATAGGGATATCAACAATTTGTCTATAAACGGTAGTTCCATACCTGACGAAACTATTATCTAATAGGATAATGAGTGCTTCACAAACTTCTTGGCAAGTACACATAGTGTAATTGTCTATAATGCCGTTAGTAAAAAAATTATCATATTATTACAGGCCAAAAATGTAGTTCTTTCTCTAGCATTTTTATTTTTTAATATGAGCAATAAGTTTGTCTCTGATAAGGTGATGTGGTAAGGTTGCTTATAACGTAGAGAAGTCATAAGTGCTTATAGATTAAACTTGACGTTTATTGATTTTACGGATTTTATCACGAACGTCTCCTGAATCTTTAAAAGACCAAAACAAATTAATCACAGAGTTTTCATAAGTTTTAACACAATATTGTTTAACGTGATATTTAACGGCAATAAGACGAGAAGTTGAAAGTGTCGAGATGTTTGTGGTGATGCAGGCTCTAGAATTCGAAATAAAGCGGGCCTTCTACGGATTTTTATGCAATTTAGGAATCCAGTACATAGTTGGCAGTTTGTTCTGCTGTTCGTCTACCCCAGCCTTGAAAGTAGTGCACCGAGTGGTATGTGTGGAAACAACATCATCCTCAGTAGATTGTAAGTAAAGTATACGAATATGTGCTACCGAGTTCCAGATTAGCGCGAGACATGAGACAACGCGAGTGATTTGTCGTGTGAAAATTTCGGATTTAAGCTTCTAAAACGGACTTTTTGATTGCAATTTTTGATGAGAAGTAAGCATAAACTAAGGAAGTGAGCATAAACATAATTTAATAGAAAAAAAAACTGGAACGTTATGTGAAAAAACGATTTATTGGATTTTCCTTTGTTCACCTGTGCGAGTGCGAGCACAATTATCTCGTGTGAAGACGAGTGCCATATTGTAAACAAGTCTGACTTACTTCTATTCGTGTTTGTATTATACACACGGACTATTTAGTTAAAGATGGATCATTTAGAACCTATTAATTTGACGGAGTCGAAACCATCCGGTAAGATAAACATTAAACGTAAATCTGATGAGCATGATGTACTTGAAACTCCATCTCTGAAACGCCAAAGCTCACTTCCTGATATCAGTTTACTGTCTAAACGGGTAAAATTCGCCAACAAAGTGACCAAGGTCTTTGCAAATGAGACGTTTCTGTCAGGGATTACCCCTATACTGTCTGGTCTTATCTCACCAGTCATTAAATCTGCCATGGAGGCTGCCATTTCAACATTTAACGATTCGGTTTTTCAGCCACTGATCAAATCTAACGAAAAACTGATGGAAACTATTAAAACCCAAGATGCGATTCTTAAACGGCAGAACGAATTCATCGCTAAGAAATCAGCATCTCTGGAAGCAGTCCAGAGTGAAATTAGAGCACTACACAAGAAATGTGATGTTTCATTTCTTTGTCCGACGTTGAGAGATGTCATTCAATAGGTAAACACAAGAAACAACTCATGGTGAAGTTCTCTCGTTACCACATAAAAAACTCAGTATACATGTGCAGGAAAACCTTAAAAGGTAACTCGAGCAGAATCTTTGTTACTGAAGACTTAACAGCCTACAACCATGGAATCATTAAACGTTTAATAAACGCTAGAATCCACAAAGAAATCCATGCTTTCTGGACTCGCAATGGTAGGATCTTTGCGAAGAATGAAGAAACCAGTGTCCCTGTACTTTTAAAGACAATTGATCAGACCTTACTTTTTCTAGAATGACATGAACGATTATTCTTACAGTAATATTAAACGAACACATGTGTCAGATGTCGTAATTAAATTATAGTGATATTTTGATTATGGTGTGTTATTTATGAGAACTACGGTTATAAGTTTAACGATGACTATGATGATAATGGCGATTTCGACATAATGTGTTGTGTATGATACCGATTGTGCTATGACAACGATATTCGTAATTATAACGGTCTATCAATTACAACATAATTATTATTATGTTGATGATGGTAAATATAATAATGATTCTCATTATAAAAATGATGATGATGATTGGGATGGGTGGTAATAATGATGATGATGATGATGATGATGATGATGATGTTGATGATGATGATGATGATGATGATGATGATGATGATTAGCATTTAGTTATTGAGTTTTATTTTTGTTACTATTTACCCGTACTATTATTATGTTGCTGATATGGTGCCGAAGACGATAACTTCACGATTAAAATGATGACTGATTATAATTATATGATAACTATGATGGCGATGATGGCAATGATGACCATACTAATGTGTGATGTTTGTATATAATGATCACTGCGGAATATGCGATGACAGTGGTACTGATAATAACTAAAGGGTATTTTATTACCCATTTACATATTTTGTTTGCGTTTATTTTAAAAGTGTGTCAAATGTCCGTATTTTCGTTAACATGTTCAAAACGTTTGACTAAATTAAAATTCATTTTTCTAAGCATTGCTAAATACCACTGATGCATGTCTCTATTGTTACTTACGCATCTGGTATATTTTTGGTTCATGATCAGTGCTCAAAGAAAATTATTTTAAGAGACAGGCCCAGGGCTTGTTGCTTCTGAAAATGGACAGGCCCCGATTTGAAATGGACAGGCCCTGATTTGAAATGGACAGGCCCTGATTTGAAATGGAAAGGTCCAATATTTTTTTCTTATTGGAAATGTGTCTTTATTCACTTTTATAGCACACATTAATTTTGTTACGTATGTATTAATCAAGCTCAGAACCTCCTCTGACTATATTTTTCTTTTTGCTTCCACTTTATGCTCCCTGGTCAGCGGACTTATTTACCATTTCGTTTAAAATATGTTAGAATAGAATATTACATAGTAATTTAAAACCAATGCAAAGGAGAGTACTAGCACGTTTGCCAAACGATAATAATCAGAGCCGACTTGGTGAAACTGGAACTAAACTTGGAGCCAAATTTTTAATCAGGTTTTATGAGACTATCAGAGCCTCCTCTGGCTGTATTTTTTCTTTTTGTCACCACTTTCTCCAAGTAAAGAATTAGGAGCCTGGACTAGAATTCATTTAAAAGTAGGATTCCAGGAACTCCTTACACCTTAAATAATGAATAGAAATATACTTTATATCTGTATTTATACATATACAGTATATATATTTTTCTTTCCACCAACATGTATTTGTAAAGGACAGTTTTTCTTATTCGATTATGTAAAATAAAAAAAAAAAAAAAAAAAAATATATATATATATCCGAAATTATGTACCATCCGAACTACTATGACACCGCACTTTTACGGCACGAACATTTCACAAACATTCAATCGAAATACCATCAATAACGATTTTGTTTCATGCATTAGTGTGTTTTTAATGACAAAAACGGTATTTCTTATCACAAAGGAAAGAAAACACAACCCTAATAGCAGAATAATGAGTTTTATGTCAACAATTATCGACCTCAAAGTTGTGACAAACTGCCGACACGAAGCCAGGCAAAATATTCAAACTTCTTATTGTTTCAATGTGTGTATAACACATTTTAATTACTTTATTACTTTTCACAGTTCACAAAATTCACAAAGTTCACAAAGTTCACAAAATACTCCCATGTGTATTACATGGGAGTATTTTGTCTTGAGGAACTTGAGCTTGAGATCCAGTAAAACTGATTTTTTGGGGGATTTCTTTTTTTTTTTCTTTTTTTTTTAAGACAGGCCCGACGGGCTCCTCGTCTGCAAAATGAGACAGGCCCGGAATGGGCGTCGGGCTATCCTGTTTCTTGAGCACTGATGATGATCTATGATCATCTATTATTAGCCAAAACTCAGTATTTTCTCGAGATTCTCGTAACAGGCAAAGTGAATGATTGTAGTTCTTTCCCATTCATTGTTACTATTGTTGACTCACGGCGTGACAAAGAGCAGTATTTGCTCGTGATTCGCGTAACAGGCAGAAGGAATTATTATACTGAATATGCTTGATTAAACTTCCAGCTAAAAAAGAAGCAGTCTGTCCCGCCTATCGTAAATCGTTAATATAAACGCGATTGCAGTTAACGGAAGTTTTTTGGCTGGTAGTTTTATCAAGTGGTATGTAAATATGTTATGTTTACCCAAACCTCCACACAAGAATATTTATATAATAACGATAGATATGTAGAAATACGGATATTACCTTCTTGAGTGTTGGTTTGAGCATGTATATTATGATATTCTATTGTTCAGTGTTCAGGTAAATGCTCGGATTATCCCTAAATATTTTGCAAATCCGAATGTAGGGTTGTTAGCATGTATTACATCATTTGCAAAACTGATACTGCAATATGTTTCCTATTATTTCTTCTTTCTCTCTCTGATCCATTTTTCTGTATTGTCTCGAAGGCATCATTTTTAAAACATTGCGATTTCAGAAAGTTTCAGATGTTATTCGCAGGTTGTACATCGTTTCTATTAAACCAAATTTAAGTAGCTGGCGAGTGACAATTGGAACATTTTATATAAAAACGCATGGTGTTATGCAAAAACTATGTTATTGCTTTAAACCTTTTAGCTTCATTTTTCAATTTATCATGAAATTGCATGCATACTGGTCATCCGTTTGTAAGGCAGTTATCGTTCATGCCTCCGACATGAACTGTTAACATACAATTCTCGTTAGTTATGACATTATTAGTTATTATGTCGAACGATGTTGAGCAAAACCCGGGACCCAATTCGCAATCTGTCAGCCCTAGTCTTTCCATTCTACCCTTAAACATCAGAAGTATTCGTAATAAAATGGATTACATTAGGGACAATTTAACTGATTTTGATATACTATATTTTACCGAAACACATTTATTTGATAACGTTTTAATGGACTCTTGCAAATTGATGGTTTTTCAACTATGTATAGAAAAGACAAAACAGCACATTCTGGTGGTATACTTGTTTATATATCGGAAAACATATATTCGCGGCGAATAACTGAACTTGAAAATGCAATACAGGATACACTTTGGATAGAAATAAAAGACCGAGAACAATCGTTTATTTTATGTACTGTTTATAGACAACCAAGGGCGCCTATTAGTTTTTGGGAAGATTTAAATATCTGCATTGAAAAATCTCTTGATACTTGCAACAACATAGTTATGGTTGGAGATATTAACGAAGACAATTAAATCTAGCTAACCACTATCTGAAAGATATAATACTCATTAATAATCTGAAAAATGTTATGGATGAACCAACGCGCGTTTCTGATCGGTCGTCGACCTTATTAGATCCTATTGTTATACCGATTGACTTTAAATTTATAAACTCTGGTATAATAAAAACACCTAGTGAAATCAGTGATCACTATAGTACATATATATTTATTCCATTCAGTGATCACTATAGTATATATATATTTATTCCATTAACATATGAAACAAAATGCACATACAAAAGACGTGTGTGGCACTATAAAAAGGCTGATTTTGCCAAAACTTAACGCTCTTATAACATCTTATGACTGGAGCATCCTAATACATGGATCTGTTCATGAAGCGTGTAAGACTTTTACAAATACTTTTATAGAGCTTGTTAAATTATGTATTCCATCACAACTTGTTACTATTAGGCCTAATGATAAACCGTGGCATGACTCGGAATTAAGGCGCGTTTCAAGACAACGTGATCCTCAAAAACAGAAGGCTTTCCGTACTAATATATCTGAGAATTGGAATTTATGTAAATCACGGAGAAACAAAGTTAATAATTTAAAAAAACATGCAAGAGAAAACTTCTTTAGTATCCTCGAAGATATAACATATGAAGCAAATATAGGTGATCAGCGGAAATATTGGAAATTATTGAAACATTACATGAAGACGAATAAAAACTCCAAAGTTGTTCCATCTCTGGCATCTATATTAGATAATGGAGACATCGTATATTTATTCACAGATAAAGAAAAGGCAGATTTTTTAAATAATTATTTTGCTTCCATTTCCTCTGTTGATGAAACAAATGCTCAATTACCGCAGTTTAATTTGTTAACTAATTCAAAACTAGGTGAGATTGTAATTCAAGAATCAGAAATAATTGATATCATTTATATTTTGGTAGTAAACCAAGCTAGTGGAGAGGATGAAATAAGTCAAAGAATGTTAAGCAAACCGTTTTTACTATATCAAAATCATTGTCTATACTGTTTAACCGTTCTTTAAATGAAGGCGTATATCCCGATTTATGGAAAACTGCTACTGTTATACCATTGTTCAAAGCAGGCGATTCCAACTCAACCAGAAATTACAGACCAATTTCATTACTTAGTTGTGTAGGAAAGATTATGGATCGAATAATTTTTAAACATGTTTTTAATTTTTTAAATTTCAATGATTTACTCTTTGCGAATCAATTCGAATTTCGACCAGGTCATTCTACAGCTTATCAACTCCTAGATATTTACCATCATATTTGTCAAACAATCGATGCAAAACAACTCATGTGTATAGTCTTTGCCGATATTTCCAAAGCATTTGATCGCGTTTGGAGAAAAGCACTACTATTTAAACTCAAACAAAATGGTATAGATGGCAAACTGTTGCTATGGATCGCAGATTATCTTTCTAATCGATCTCAGAGAGTTCTTATAAATACTGATAAATCAGATTCGAAATTAACTTTAGCCGGTGTGCCCCAAGGATCTGTTCTTGTGCCTCTTTTACTTTTAAAAAAAATATTTCGACATCAAATATAGATGACATGGAAGGTATATTTAATCATGATTTACACATAATGTCAGAATGGGCTAAAACATGGTCAGTTACGTTTAATCCAAACAAAACTGAAGTATTATTCATATCGGCATCGAAAAAAGTTCGAAAACCAAATTTATTTTTCAATGATGTGCAGTTAGAATTTGTAGAACATCACAAACATTTGGGATTAACTTTAAGTAAGGATGGTAAATGGCATTAACACATCAATAACATGTTATCGTCAGCATCAAAGGTTTTAGGTTTGATGAGATTCCTTAAATATAAAATTGGACGGAAAACAATGAACCAAATATATATTTCATATATGCGACCGATATAAGAGTATCCGTCTATTGTTTGGAATGGCTGCACAGTTTATGAAAAGAAATCTTTAGAAAAATTACAATATGAAGCTGCAAGAATTGCTACAGGATTAACTACGTCCGTTTCAATTAATAAGTTAATTGCTGAAATTGGGTGGCCCTCATTAGACAGACAGACGTGTTTCTCAAAGACTTATCACCGTATATAAAGCAAAACACAGTATGTTACCAACTTCAAAAGCTCAATTATTTCCGTCCTCCGTCAGAGATGTATACGATTATAATTTAAGAACCTCGAATGACTATGTCACTCCAATAAGGAGAACGGAGTTATTTTCAAAATCATTCATACCATCATCGCTAAACCTTTGGAATGATTTACCCATACATATTAAGAAATCACTATCATTAAACACATTTAAAAGCTCTATTCTTAGGACGTTCCAATGCCCCTCTGTTCCAAAATACTACTTATGTGGCTGAAGATATCTTTCAATCATTCATGCTCGCTTAAGAAATGCATGTAGCGATCTAAATCATGACTTGTATTTAAATTTGCGCTTATCATCAAGTTGTGACTGTGGAGATCAGAGAGGACGTCGAACACTACTTATTTAAGTGTTGTCGATATAGTGAATAAAGGCGTACACTCTTTATTTCGACACGACCGTTCTACCCGTTAAGTGTTGATAAAAAGAAATATAAAAAGATCGGACAGGGAAAGTAGCATTCAAGGAGGACACTCAACCACAAAACACAGAAACAAACACGCAAACAAACAAACAAGAAGGCAAAAGCAATAATAAATGCAAACGACATCACAAACACAAAAGGGTTGACAATAGGGCTACCGCCTTGGAACGGTCAGTGGCAAAGTAGGCCACTGAGGATTTAAACCGGTTCTAGGGTCACCAAACCTCACACTTACCCTACTGTCATCCCATTAAAACAGGACAGTGTAAATAAAGAAATCTCCGCCATGATCTAGGAGTTGTGTTCTGGTAATACAGAGCTGAACGATAGAGATAATGAGCTTGCGTTTACAGCAGTGCAAAATATATTAAAGATACAAGGCTTTTCAATGAAACTCACTATGTTCACATTTAATCCCTTACGAGACATCTTTAACTGTCTGTCATTTTCCTCCTCTTCCTTCCTCTTTACATATATCTGTTAACTTCAGTAATGCATTTCCTATACTTTTTGTTTAAACTATTTGATGATTGTAAAACTGCCCTGCTATTTATTTTGTAATAAAACTGTATAGGGACGGACCGTAACTAATGTTGTAGAACTTGTCGTAGAACTTGTGGCCCAACCCTTTTGCAAACTAATGTAAATGTTGCAATAAAATATGTTTAAACCAGTTCCAGAGATAAAACATTGACTTAATGTAGGCGTCAAACAATACTTACATTATTAGCTTCTTTATCAGCAAAAACTAAACACATTTATTATAAACTTCTTGAATGCCCAATTTTAAATTACGAAAGGAAAACCTAGGTCTCGGAGGAAGTTAAGAGGGGTTAGCATTATAAAAGTTATAAAAAACGTATATCTATAATTTTAAAACATTTGAAAGTAGAAAGCGAGTTAAGGTCCGCAGGTTCTCTAAAATCTTCAATGGATTGGGCGATCTGAGCTCGTCTGGCATTAAAATCAATAGTTGAAGGTAATCTATACTTACCAAACTGTGAGTAAAATTGCACCAAACTTGTCGGATATAAAGGGCACTATTTCTGCCTCATAACTATGCCTTCGGATATTATGTTCACATCAATAGTGTTGAATTACCGTCGTGCACAATATGGTTGACATTGAAATTATCTAGTTTAAAAAGGTTCAGATAAGCCACTCATACTGACTGGACGACAGATTACATCAAATTTTATTGAACGACGTCTAAATATACTGACGTCGAATAAATCAAGATGACGGCCTGCATGGAATGACATTCGACTGTTCATTTGGACTGCTTGAACAGCTTTTGATGCTTTCACTGTTAAAATGCGTTTGTATAGGCGGTAATTAGTCTGTAGTTGTGGATTTTGAGACCCTGTATTGACCGTTTAATGACCTGTATGCCATATAGCATGTCTTATTATGTATGCCATATACCATGTCGTCTTCTGTATGCCATATAGCATGTCGTTTTTAGCTCTACTGATCAGAGTTCAGCAGAGCTAATGCCGTGGTGCGGCGTCCGTCGTCCGTCTGTCCGTCTGTCTGTCCGTCTGTCTGTAAACTTTGTTTTGTAGCGACTTCTCCTCTGAAACTACTGAATGGATTTTCATGAAACTTTACAGAAATGTTGCCCATGAAGTCTAGTTGATCCTAGCAAAAATTCATGTTGATGTGAAATCCAAGATGGCCGCCAGATCTAAAAATAGGTTTTTAAAAAACAAGTTTGTAGCGACTTCAGGTCGGCCGGAAATTCAAGATGGCCGCCACGGCTAAAAATAAATTTTCAAAATGCAAGTTTGTAGCGACTACTTCTTGAAAACTATAAGTGATATTGATATGGGACATTTTCTAAAATGATCAGCATGACATGATGTTGGTCCTTGTCAAAAATCGTTTTGATTCAACATTAAACATGGCTGCCAGAGGCCATCTTTGTTTACATACAGTTATATAGTAAAAACTTGTAGCGACTACTCCTTTGAAACTACTTGACAGATTTTCATGAAACTTTACAGGAATATTACTCTTAATGTCTAATTGATCCTAGCAAAATTTCAGATCGGCCAGAAATTCAAGATGGCCGCCACAGCTAAAATTAGATTTTTTAAAAAAGAAGTTTGTAGCGACTACGTCTTGAAAACTATAACTGATATTGATATGGGACTTTTTCTAAAATGATCAGCATGACATGATGGTTATCAGAGTCAAACATTATTTTGATTCGACGTTAAACATGGCTGTCAGCGGCCATCTTTGTTTACATAGAGTTATATAATGAAAACTTGTAGCGACTATTCCTGTGAAACTACTTGACGGATTTTCATGAAACTTCACAGGAATGTTGCTCTTGATGTCTTATTGATCCTAGCAAAATTTCAGGTCGGCCGGAAATTCAAGATTGCCGCCACGGCTAAAAATAATTTTTCAAAAAACAAGTCTGTAGCGACTACTTCCTGAAATCAAAATCAATCAGTAGAGCTTCAAGGTCATTGACCTCTTGTTCTGTATGCCATATATCATGTCTTCGTCTGTGTGCAATATATCATGTCCTCTTATGTATGCCATAAATAATGTCCTCTTATGTATGCCGTATTCCAGACTGCATGTCGTCTTCTGTATGCCATATATCATGTCCTCTTCTGTATGACAAATACCATGTCCTCTTCTATATGCCATATTTCTTTTACAGCGTATACATGCTGCAGGTCTTTGCTCTCCTCTGTATGCCATATATAATAACGGCATTTCATATGGCTACGTAAATGGAGTTACTGTAGATGAAAACACAGTAAGGGATGATAAAGTCAAAAGGCAAGTATCTGAAATCACTTCGATTTTTCATTTTCTGTTATAAAACTCTACACTGATTTCTCGTACTTTTTGTTAGAATTATATGTTTGTTATGTGCTTTTGTTTTCGATGTAGGCCATATTGCTGTTAATACCATTTAATGGAAGAAACATGTAAAATATATAATTGAAAACTGTTGCAAATGGTTTACTTTATCGATGAGATTTAATTGTAACTAAGCGTTACTTATAGTGTCCAGGCTTCTAACTTAATGTTGTTTGGCATCGTAACTATGTCAGAGAACCAGTCCAAATATAGATTGACACCTGTGCAACATACTGAGAGAGTCTCAGGCAACCCAGTCTAAATATAGTTAGAATAGAACCGAATAGCTTTTATTTTTTATTATAAATTTTCATCTATAAGTACTTATAGATGACACTTTATATTTACTGCAATTTGTTTTCGACAAAATTTCTTGAATTTTTAATTGACCAAAATAAATTAATCACAGTTGTTATAAGCTTAAGCAATATTTGTTAATGTTATTTTTAACGGCCTTAAGACAGGACGTTAACAGTCTGGATGCATGTGTTGTGGTACTGACACTAAAATTAGAAATAAAGCAGGCTTTATAAGGCTGTTTGTTTAATTTAGGAAGCCAATACATAGTTGGAAGTTTGTTTTGCTTTTCGTCTACCCCAGCCTTGAAAGTGATGCAATGACGATATGCATGGAAACAACATCATCCTTAGTAAATTGAACACTGGGGTATACGATTAAGTGCTCCCGCATTGCAGGGACAAAACATTGACGCAATGTAGGCGTCAAACAATAATTACATTATTAGCTGATTTATCAGCAGGAACTAAAACGTGTGTTGTGAAATTATTGGATTGCCGATTTTAAATTACGAACCAAAAACCTAAGTCTCGGAGGAAGTAAAGGGGGTTAACTCTATAAAGGTTAATACCTGTTTCTACTATTTAAGAATTAATGGTTTACAAGCAGAAAGCCGGTGTTGGCCCTTGATTTGAAAATAAAAGTTATTATATATGTGCTTGTGTTAATTACAGACTGATAGCCAAAGAGATGATACTTTTGCACCAAGTGAAACCAAAGGATAGAGAACAAAAGACCGAACTCTGGGATAACATGTACCGTTTCCTAGATTTGTCTCCGGATGGGTTTGCAGATTCAGAGAAACACAAAGAGTGAGTCTATTAACCATAAACAAAAATGTTTTGTTTCCTGTAACCCAGACGCCCCGCCGTTTTTATCCTGACCCATTATCCTTAACATTTGTCAAATACACTTACATCTAACCAACCAACGTTTTCTGGTGAGTATATGTTGTATTTAATGAGCAGTTGTTTTTTAACTATGTTTCTCAGTTTTAAGTAGGATATATAAGACAATTTGAAATAATACATTTTTGGAAGCAGATCGAAGTGCTTTTGGATTTATGCTGACTGTATGGTAACAAACCGTCACATTGACCATCAACATCCTGAATGCAGTGTTGATGACACAAATCGTGGCACCGATCCAACGTTGTGAAACTTATTTGATGATATGTTCTTAAGTAGACAATATCTCTCAATTTTCAATATGAAAAACTGTTGTAATGTGCTTTAGCGGACTGGAGCAAGCATACATTATTTTGCCAGTTCTAACAGGACGAGCATTCAGACTCTGAACCTAAATCACAGATAATCTCTCTCCATTTTCATTATGAAAAACTATGAGCTATTGTAATGTGCTGTAGCTGACTGGAACAAGCATACTTAATTTTGCCAGATCTGTCAGAACAAGTATTCACGTTACGAACCTAAAACACCCACTGTAACAATCACAATCGCGGTATAAAAATAGACTAAAACAAGTTCGACGCCAGAATATTGTAAAATGTTAATAATAAAATGATTAATACGTGTCCTGTTGTATATGGTATTTTACTTGAATAACATTGAATTGAATTGCTGGGACTAAATGAACTTGGGAGGAGTTGCACATTATATTACCTCTCACGAACAGACACTATAAAACCGAGTCTGCTACTTTTCTTTTCTCTTTTGATTGTGTTTGTTGCTTCCAAGGTATCTCCTTTTTGGTATTTATTGACAGTGTTTGTTTAGTGCTGTGTGGCGGCCATAAAAGTCGCCCGATTACAAATAATTAGTTTTATTACTTAATGATTCATTGTGATTATCAAGCCCATTCTTTGTGGATTTAAAGTAGAATAGCGATTAAACCGGTGTTAGGGAACGTGAGATTACATAAGTAATTTGTGTATTACATTATGAGTTGTACATTATATTACCTCGCATGAACAGACTCCATACAACCGAGTCTGCTACTTTTCTATCATGTTTGTGTTTGTTGATACTCCTTTCAGTAGTTACGTTTTGCATAGAAAGTGCAAGAATGATCACAATTTGCAAAATAAGGGATTTGTATTGAAACAATGGTGGTATTGCATCCAAGAGCAATATTATGTCCTTGTACTGTTTGGCAGAATGTTGGTAGTGTCGTCATTTGATGCGTCATGACCTGATTTTTGCAGGATTGGTAGAAAAACAAACAAACTTGAGTTTTTATGTTTGGTTTAACTAGTAGTCTGATAAGTAAACAGTATTAATCCTGATCAGCCTGCACTTTCTTTGGGACTGATCAGGGCCACTATTTGTCACAAAAAATCCACATTTTGACCAAGAGTATGCTTACCTCTTATGATTCTTGACCCAGACTTCTGTTACCTCAAACTAACATTATATTTATCTTTATTATTTCATTTATAAATGTAAACATGATTTATTTCATAATTTCACTGAAATAGATATCCTGATGGAAATCCCGGTTTTCATGGAATTTCCATCTTTCTTGTTGTTTTGTAAGTTTCCTCTTAAACTTCACAGATTCATCTAAATGGTCAATAAATCCTGCCTCGTTCCGAAAAATGGTTTAATTCTTGCTCAGAAAATATAACTGATTCGTTACGAAGGGAATCGCAATTACCCTACAGTCTTTGGAAGCTTTGACAAATATCGAATTATTCTCTTTGACTTGCAGGTATACAAAACGAATTCGACCAAAAGATGTACTTAGGAAAGAAATAAATGAACTAAAATGCCACCTAGAAACGTTAAATTCGCCCGTTGTGTTGTGCCATAATGACCTCCTGCTGAACAATATTATATATGATGAAGACAAAGGTGAGAGCAATAATTTCTCCCTGAAGTAAGTATTATGCTTGGTAAGAGCAATACATTCTCCCTGAAATTCGTTATTATCTTTCATCACAAACATTTGACAAATCAGTGATCAGTAAAGTGACTGACACACCTCCGCCTAACCTTTCCATTGATTGTCCCTTACAGGCAGACTCATTGTAATTTGTTACATACATAATGTAATTTGGCATATATACTCATTGTAATTTGTTATGTAATTTGGCATATATACTCAGTGTAGTTTGACATGTAATTATTGTAATTTGGCACATATTTAATGTAATTTGGGACATATCCAATGTAATTTGGCACATATTAGATATAATTTGGTGGCACATACTCATTATAATTTGTCACAAAGACACAATTTGCCCATTCACAACTTGCAGAGGTATTCTTTAAGTTGACATTATTATTTGGCTGAAAATGTATCAAACTTTAACATCCCTGCCATACAATCAATAGTTTAATTTTATAAATATATTTAAGTATTTGAGACATTTGGATTATTATATAATTATTGTGTATGCAAGTAGATATAAAAGTCGAACAAGAACATCCAAGGACCACAGTCAGCCGAAAAGACGCATAGAAACAAACAATAATTACAAACATGAAGGCAAACACAAGGCAAAATATGACATCACAACTATAAAATGTTGGCAATAGGGATACCGCCTTGGAACGGTCAGTGGCAAAAGAGGCCGCTTGGGGTGGGGTGTGGGGGGATTGGGGTGGGGGTTTGGGGGTGGGGGGGGGGCAGGATTAAACTAGGTTCTAGGGTATACCAAACCCCTCTGTTACCCATACTTTTGTTTTGTCTTTGTGGGAGGATATAAAGTTATTTAAAAAACGTTTGTTTTAAATGATCATATGTGTCATAGAATCCTCCTACACGGGTTGTTTACATCCATAAACATTACAATTGACACTTTCCTACAATATACACATCAGAAATTGTTTTGTACTCGGTTTTCGTGGTAGCAGCTGCTGTCTCCATGTAGATGAAGATGTAGACCTGCAATTTTATTTATAATTAACCCTTAACCCGCTAAGAACAACTATAATAGCCTTTGCATCCATTGTAAACCCAAATCAGCCTGCGAGTAACTCACAGGATTATCAGGTTTTACAATGTCCGGCTACTGATCAGTCATTTTCCCGAAAACACCCCCTTTGTCACATAAATGGTCTGAATTCAAAGAAAGAACAGTCCATTATATATATGTAGTGTGTTAAGGGTAAATTAAACGCCGATTACTCATGGTTACAGAAGTCAGTCATGCATAATTCACTTCATGTAAATCATTTCATACGCTAGACTGTGTGGGCTACAAAGGAGGTTGTTCACTACCATATGTATACCAAATTTGCACATTAATTGGTATAATAGTCGTCTATGAAAGAGATACACAGCATGTCAAATGATTTATTATTTAAAACTCGGAGTGTAATTTTAGTGTGGGTTACGAGTTCAACCCCACGAAGCGGTAATTCTTTTTTTGTACCGCTATTGAATTCTGTCAAACAATCTTGGTTTTATTTAGTAAATATTCAATAATGGTTGGTGTGTAATGTTTGTCAACGTAATTAGTTTGTGTTTTATAGGCTAAAAGTTACGGATATTGTCCCTTTAATAGGACTTGGTCTGTGTGAAGAATGGGTATTTTGCGATGGCGCGCCGTCGAATTCGTTCTAGTTGAATTTATTAACTTGTTTGATAAAAATGATATAATGCTAGGCAGATCGTCGCATCGTATATCTTTATTCAATTTATTTATTAAATCTAATATTAAAACACGCACTCATGTGAGATTCTCTGAATAATGGAAATATTTATAGAATAATCTGTCATATTCGATGCATATCGGGAATTCCTCCCAGAGGTAATACTATTTTGATAAGAACAGAGGTTCCGACAGTCTTAATTTCAATTTAATAATTTGTTCTGCATTTTCACTACCGGAAACGATGCCCATTAAACGGCCATTACTTACCCATGACCACAATGCCATTAAAGTTCCCATTAATAATGTAGTTTTTAATGGAAGTTGTTACTATATATTTCATATAAGTGGCCCCATTATTTATGGCACTTTTAATGGCTGTAATATTAATGGCATCCACTAATGTAATACCAATTACTTTAAATAATGGTAATTACTGAATATTAAGGACCCCATTATTATGACACTTTTAATGGTTGTAATATTAATGGCATCTCACACGTTAATGCCCTTTACTTCAAATAATGGCACCAGCCTCATATAAACTAATGCCCATAAAATGAACAAAGGGAAAATGATGGCCATCATTTGCACCCATTAAAAACTACACAATTAATGGAAAAGTGCCATAAATAATGGTCCCCATTAAACTTTTTGGATTTTTTTAATGGGTCAGTAGAAAATAATGACCTTGAAGTAGTTAAAATAATGGCCATTACTAGACTGATAATAATGGTCATTACTGAGCAACACCTCTTGTGAATATTGGTGATAATAAAAGTGATCATTAATTTAAATACAGTTCGCATTGATAAAAGTAAGGGCCATTATTATTTACGTGTACACATGATAGACGGGTGTTGCCTAGCTACCCTTCATAAAGATAGCTTTTTGTATTTATTTGCCAGTAGAGCTGAAAATGGAGGTACATGTACATTTTCTGTACTGTAAGCTTTAATATGGTGATTTTTCAGATAACAGGCAATGTGATCACAATACACTGAGCCTTAGATGTCCTAGCACTTAAACGTTCATGGAATGAAAATATCTTTATTAATAAATATAGAAATATGAAAAAATACAAAACACTTAAACTGTTATTCAGAGAGCTAAAATACAAAATTTAAAGAAACTGATCATGAATGCCCCGGATGAATCAGGACGGACGACCAAACAACTTCTCTAATGGTTTATAGACAGATTTATGCATACAACAAGAGGACCCATATTGCTCTATTGGCTGGAATAATATTGACATAATCAGATAAAATGTTTTCACTAGATCATTTGAGAGCAATCTAGTTTGTTCAAATGCATGTCAAAGTGGTTATTAAGATAAACATTCCCAGTAAGTTTTGTAAAGATCAGATAAAAAATTAAGGAGCTAGTGTTCACAGAGCAAAATAAAGCATGTTTTCAATAGTCAAATAAAAGAGAGTATGATAATGGACCTTTGGAAATGGCCGAGCACGACACATACGAAATATTGCAGTCTCGGTTTGATTGAGACTGTTCATGAGCGGTAGTGAAAGTTTATTATATACCATCTGTGCTCAAGTTTGGTGAAGATCAGATGCAACATTGAGGTTCTCAAGCATTAACAAGGCAAACTAAAACATTTTCTTTCTTTAAATCAGTTGCAAGGACTATATAACTTGGGTGTTATTTTTTTTATGATACATGTATTATGTGGTTTTGGAACCTCACTTTGCATTAATATAAAGATTCTGACCAAGTTTAGTAAAACTGAGATGACAAAGGGGCTGAAGTGTTAAGGCAAACGCATAACATTTTTCATGAAACAAGGTCCATAACTCTATACAGTTTCTTAACCGATATGTAGTGGTTTTCAAACGTGTTAGAGCTTTCATCGATAGAAAGGCCCTGACCAAGTTTGATTAAGATTAGATGCAGTATGAATGTACTTGAGTGCTAACAACAAAAAATAACAGACGGACGCACATATAACGGACAACATACCATGACATAAGCCGGTCGAGTAAAACAGTATAAACTAGTTTATTATAAAGAAGGGGTAAAAAAGAATAATTGCTTTTATTACCAGGTACTAGCTATAATATCATAAGGTCTTACTTTCTGAAATACAGCTGTATTAATTATTGACCATACAATTATGACAGAGGACAACCGATTTCAAACTGTGAATAGCATTTTAATCGACCGGAAAAGGAACTTCCGGGATTCGGCATTTTCTATTTTATATATTTCTATGTTTTTTTTATTGCTTCTAATCTTCACATGCGGTTACAGATCTTGATAATAGTACTATGTTTCCAATGATGAAATACCCCTAGCGGATCATTTTTAATGATTGAATATGAAATTCACCTCATTATGCGTCAATAAAGATCATCCATGGATATATGGAGCACTATAATGAATATATAGCACTACTGAAACAATATCCACAACATTGTTGTAACCTATAAATGGAGAGAAAAAACAATGCCTGTTGTTGTATGTCAAGGGATGTAAGTATACTGTGAAGCATTTATGTGCTGCGAGGAAAGTGACTATGCTGTTTGGCCAATGTAAAACCAAATAAATACTAAACTAGGGTATAATGCACAGGCTTGCATTACATTAGTCGACAGAAAGGATAGACAGAAGAAGATATAGTGTTGTATTATATGCATACATGTAAGTCTTATATTTATTTACATCTACTACAACACTTCTCTTCACTAATTTAATGCAAGCCTGTGCTACAATCTGCCTAAATTGGTTACTCGGGCAGGTTAATTTTTAGGCTGAAGTGACATGGAGTCTTCGTTTTTTGATGTGTTTACCATAAGAGATGCAACACTGAAATTATTCGCGAAAACACATGATGTATCAAATACATATTAAATTACCGTTCACTGAAAGTATTTCACATTTCCATACAGTAGTCCGTTGGCATCGGGATCTAAAGACTGAGTCATGTCGTCCCGTATCCTATTTTCCTCTCGGACCTGCCTTCATCGGACTATTTCCATTTTCCAAGTGAACTGACTTGAAATTATTGCCACTGTGCCATTTCATAAAAGCGTACTGAATGCGAGCCATATCTTATTTTTTGTGTAGAAACAGAACAAAAGTCAGACAATCTCTTAGATTCAGATGTTTTCAAAATGATCAGCTGTTCTCGTTGCGCCTCTCGCTCGGCGAGATTAGAGAATCAAAGTACTTGAAGTACTGTGAGTATGTGGAAGTTAAAATTATGAGGACATTTAAAACGAGAAAATGAAAAGATAAACACTTTAAAAGGGATCACCTCAAATGATAACAAACACTCCTTCAAATCAGGACACAGCAGGAGCAATTTGGAGTTATTGTCCTTTGTTATTTTATTCATGCATTTAATGTCAGTCAATGATACTCTCATTCCAATTTTCTCTTTAAGTATTGAGATTTCATTCGGCGCGCATCTTTTTTTATTTGATTAAAACAAAACCTTGGCGATTACACATTGAAGCAATTATATATAATGAAGTAATTAATTGCAACCTTCATTTGTTGTATACAAGTCTTATTTCTTAACAGATCACGGTCACCATTTATTTAAAGGTGATATGTCCCACCATTGTAGTGTAAGCATTATCTCTAAACAATAGTTACCATTTCCAATGACATGGTATTCGTGTAGGTAAGACCATGTTTCTGTATGGTCAACACTGTTCTGATACTGACATCAGTCTAGAGCATGGTCTTCGTGTAGGTAAGATCCCGTTTCTGTACGGTCAACAGCGTTTTGATTCAGCTGCAATAATCTTTGATTACATAGAATTGTAACTTCCGGCGACTACTCCTCAAAGACTTCAAAGACTTCTTCTCGGATTTTCCTAAATATTAACAAGAACATGGTGTCTCTTTCCCTCTCTCTCTTTCAATTGTTTTTGAAAGGTGTTTCTCTCTCTCTCTCTCTCCCTCACTCTCATCTATATGATACTTAAACATAGTAAATGTAATGATCTTCATTTTGAGGTTTACTGATATTTTATTTCTTATTAATTTGCTACACGAAATTTAAATAATGGCCAGTCATTTATATTTTAATGGTCACGCTAAAAAAGCTAAAACAATTAATGGTCATCATATTATAATGGCAATTAAAAATAAATTACAGTAACTGATAATGACCATTATTATTACAATTAATGGGCATTATTTCAATTAATGGGGCATTAATTTGTTAATGTCTCAAAGTTAATACCACAAGTTGTAAATATCTTTTTTAATGGGATAAATAATGGTTCAGTTACCTATTAATGACCAATAATGCTATATTTAATCTTTTTGATGATTTTAATGGCATCATGACATTTTCATGGCATTTTAATGGTTTTGACTGCAGTAGTGTGTATTGGTTAATTTACATCACGTGACCATTGATTATAATTCAAAAACGTACGTTACGAAGATGAGTTACGGAGAAATACAAAGGTGTCCTGATACGATGACAGTATATTTAGACCAATTCACGCATTTTAAACATGTTTTTAACTAAAAAATAAGTGAAATGTTGTGTTGAACTGATTAGAAATAAGTTCATGTTTTCTGCATTGTATTGGAGTGTAAAAATCGTGGACAAATCCATACTTTATTCAATTATGTGTGATCCGATAAAGTTTTCTCTCCAATAAACTACTATGTAAATAAAAGCCTACACCGAATGAGATCGCTGTCATTTTCCATATAGACAAACAAAACATTTACTCCTACAATTTGTGTCATTTAATTTGTGTAATGTATATCTCAGATTGTGTGATAGTAGTAGAAGGATATACATATTAACAAGTCAGATATCAATCCGTTGTCGACTGGACTGGACAGCCATAGGTACAAAGGTACAAAGGTTCGGTGTACTTTGAGTGGACAATCTTGCAGCACTTAAATGTCACTAACATATCAGTCCGAGGATTATCGTATTATTCAGTATGTTTTCATTGTTATATATACGAATCTTTATGTGAGGAAGCTATCCAGCTGGCTTGCGGAGCGTCGGTGGTTCTACCCAGGTACCCTCCCGTGCAGGAAAATTGCCCGGAGGGGCACCTGGGGTCTTCCTCTACCAATGGAAGCTGGAAAGTCGCCATATGACCTTAGCTGTTGGTGCGACTATAAAATCCAATTCAATTCATTTTTTTTTATATAATACCAGTACTGTCAGTCGGATTTTCGACAGACTCCGTCACAAGGTGTATACTTAAAGAAAGTGTTTATTTTTTAAACTTATGTTCCATTGTACGCAGCTTTGGTGCAGATCTGTGTCAACTAACTGATGTATCTCTTGATTGATCTGGCTTTTATGTTTTTATCTTCCACAGGTAGTTTACATTTCATTGACTATGAGTTTGCCATGTACAACAACGAACATTATGAAATAGCCGACCATTTCTGTGAATATGCAGGTAAGTGTAAGGGGAATTCTGAATATGTAGGTAAGAGTGAAGGGAACACTCTGAATATGCAGGTAAGTGTAAGAGAAACACTGAATATGCAGGTACGTGTAATATACTGTGAATATGCGGGTAAGTACAAAGGGAACATTGTAGATATGCGGGTAAGTGTTGTGGGACCACTTTGGATATGCTGGTAAGTACAAGGGGAACACTATGGATATGCAGGTAAGTGTTAGGGAAACACTGTGGATATGCAGGTAAGTGTAAGGGGAATACTGTGGATATGCAGGTAAGTGTTAGGGAAACACTGTGGATATGAAGGTTAATAGGAACACTGAATATGCAGGTAAGTGTAAATGGAACACTGTGAATATGCGGGTAAGTGTAGAGTATGCAGGGTAAGTGTGAGAGAAACACTGTGAATATGCGGTTAAATGTAAAGGGAACACTGCATATGCGGGTAAGTGTAAAGTAAACACTGTGAATTTGCCGGTAAGTGTAATGGGAACACTGTGACTATGCATGTAAGTGTAAGGGGAACTGTGTGGATATGCAGGTAAGTGTAAGGGGAACTGTGTGGATATGCAGGTAAGTGTAAGGGTAACTGTGTGGATATGCAGAAAGTGTAAGAGTAACTGTGTGGATATGCATGTAAGTGTAAGGGGAACTGTGTGGATATGCAGGTAAGTGTAAGGGTAACTGTGTGGATATGCATGTAAGTGTAAGGAGAACTGTGTGGATATGCAGGTAAGTGTAAGGGTAACTGTGTGGATATGCATGTAAGTGTAAGGGGAACTGTGTGGATATGCAGGTAAGTGTAAGGGGAACTGTGTGTATATGCAGGTACGTGTAAGGGGAACTGTGTAGATATGCAGGTAAGTGTAGCACTGAATATGCAGTGTAAATGTAAACAGAAACGCTAAACATGCAAGTAAAGGGAAACAACTACTACATACAGTTTATAGTAAAACTTGACGGAAGAGTTGGTGATTTCACAGATGAGACAATAAATAGGAAACCATGGATAATACTACCGTTTATAGACACATTGCTGGTATCCCTATGGGTATGAACTGTACACCTCCTGTCGCTGATTTGTTTTGTGTACTTAAAAAATATTATTTCATGTTTAATCTTTTCCCCGATACTCGGGCAGATGTAATTGAAACATATTGACATATTTCGGTATCTGGATGACCTATTGATAGTTGACAATCCTTTCTTTTTCTACTATTGTTAATTCTATATATCCTAAAGAACGTCTGATTCTGTGGCTTTTTTCTCGATTTACGTCTCTCTATTGAAAATGGAGAAATAATTAGTTAAATCTATGACAAGAGAGATGATTTCAATCTTGATATTGTTAATTATCGCCACTTAGACGGGAATGTCCCCGGAGCAACTTCTTCTATTTGTTTTTCTAGAGTTTGTAGTCGAGTTGAGTTTTTACGTAACCATTATATAACTAAAAAGTATTCAGGGCTACCGTTGCCATACTCTTCGAAAACCGTTTGCAAAATTGTATTATCGTAAGCCTGATCTACTTTTAAAATATAAAGTCATTTAAAACTATTACGCGACAGAACTATCATACAAAGGCTTCTATGGTGACGTGCCTTACAGGCATTGTAAGATCCTTGGTCATTATCACTTTCATACATGTTTTGAACTTGTTAAAAAAGATTATCAAAAGAGGTTCTGAGTGACTTATGATCCTATCATATTGCAACGCACTGCATGCCTAGTGGTTGACCCATTTACAGTTCGCCCTATACTGTCCTCTTTGATTGTGCGATTACCGGACAGATTATGGATCCTATAATGACGTGTACCTAAGTCCTTAATAAGAACAGTTACGTTTGATCTTTGTTTTTTAGTATAGTGTTGTTACCCCCTAATGGTTTATTATCGTTGCTCTGGCCTATGCGACGTCATTGAGTACTTGCTTTGTGTCTTTCTACGCTTTTTTTAAACATTCATTTATACATGGTCATCTTTTTTTATACTTGTATTGCCTAGTAACGCTGCCTAGTTTCTTAGGAAATATACCCTGGAGGGATTTCTTTCTCTAAACTGTCCCGTTTAATTTGGATGACATTTTCGCCACTGAACGTTCCAAGGCGGTAGCCCTAATGTCAACCCTGTTATATTTGTGATGTCATATGTCTTGCCTTTTATTTATCCTTGTATTGATTGTTTGTTTTGTGCACGTGTTTGTTGTTGAGTGTGTTCTGTAAAGGCTGCATGTCCTTGTATTGATTGTTTGTTTTGTGCACGTGTTTGTGGTTGAGTGTGTTCTGTAAATGCTGCATGTCCTTGTATTGATTGTTTGTTTTGTGCACGTGTTTGTGGTTGAGTGTGTTCTGTAAATGCTGCATGTCCTTGTATTGATTGTTTGTTTGTGTGCACGTGTTTGTGGTTGAGTGTGTTCTGTAAATGCTGCATGTCCTTGTATTGATTGTTTGTTTTGTGCACGTGTTTGTGGTTGAGTGTGTTCTGTAAATGCTGCATGTCCTTGTATTGATTGTTTGTTTTGTGGACGTGTTTGTGGTTGAGTGTGTTCTGTAAATGCTGCATGTCCTTGTATTGATTGTTTGTTTTGTGCACGTGTTTGTGGTTGAGTGTGTTCTGTAAATGCTGCATGTCCTTGTATTAACTGTTTGTTTTGTGCACGTGTTTGTGGTTGAGTGTGTTCTGTAAATGCTGCATGTCCTTGTATTGATTGTTTGTTTTGTGGACGTGTTTGTGGTTGAGTGTGTTCTGTAAATGCTGCATGTCCTTGTTTTACGTACTGTTATATACACAAAGCTTATTGCATTTATTATATCACTCAATGTTCAAATAATATTGCGTAATAGTTTAAAAAAATAAGTTAACTAATTCAAGTAATTTCAAACACACGGTGGTGGAATGGCCCGAGATTGTGATCACACTATACAAGTTAGTTAGGACCTGTAACTCGTGTATGGCTAATTACAAAGAAGCCAACATTTAATACATTTTTTTCAAATAAAACCTGCTTTAATAGACTATTTCAGTTCCTAATTATATTGTTTTAAATTAACTGCAACTATACTTGAGTATAGGAAACCACTGTGTTAAGAGACAAATCTGAACTCTTCAATAGTGTAGTTTCTTTATATAGGCTTCAGTGTAACCAATTATGTCAGAATAAACGTTTTAAATGTGAAAAGGGAATATTGTGTATATGTTGCAGGTGTGGAGACGGTAGATTTTAGCCGGTACCCGGACCGTGAGTACCAGCTGGACTGGTTACGATACTACCTTGAGGAACAAGCCGTCCAAAATGGCCGCCAGCGGGAATGTGTCACAGACAGAGATGTAGAAGCGTGCTACGTCAAGGTTAACAAGTTTGCGCTGGTAAGGATATTTATCTGTTGAAAATGGAAAATGATTAGCGAAGTCGGTGACAGGAGAGATGATTTTAATTTTGATATTGTTAATTATCCCCAATTAGAAGGCGATGTTCTCCGAGCTACTTCTTATAAAGTCTACTTTCTCAAATGTATCCCTTTTCTAGAGCTTGTCGTGGTATTGAGGACTTTAATATTCGTAATATTTGTATAGCTAAGAAGCTCCTTGATCCGGGTACCGTTACCAACGTCGAAAACCTTCGACATTTTTTGTTATTTTTACCTACGTGATAGGGATATTTTTATTTACACTGTCCCGTGTTATGTGGATGACAATAGGGTAAGAGTGAGATTTGGTGCAGATTGGAACCCGTTTTAAACCCCAGCGGCCTTTTTGCCACTGACATTTCTCATGCGGTAGCCCTTTTGTAAACTAAACCAGTTTATGCGTGTGATGTCACCGGCCTTGCTTATTCTCTTTATAATTCTTGTTTGTTTTAATGGGTGCTTTTGGTTGACTGTGAACTGTGAAAGCTATATTTCTTGAGAATATTCTTAGACTTAAGCTCAAGTATACACATTTCAATCACAAATATTTCTATAAGTTTACAGAATACACAATATATAACAAACACCTACACTCACACAACTTCATAGGTACATCGCCTTAGGGCCTTAGGTGAGAGAAAAAGCCCTATTGCTTTAAGTGCCAGTAGGTCTAAGGTCATGGTCACAGTGACCTTATATGGAAATATGCCTTCCATTCAATAACTTCAAAACTGTAACACCTACACTCATAAAACTTCAGAGGTACATTACCCTAGATGAGAGGAGGAACCTATTAAATTTTGGGGTCAGTAGGTCAAGGTCACTGTCGTCTTATATTAAAAATGCATTTCTCAATATAACTTCAAAATTGAAACACCTTCACTTTTAACACTGCATACATACACCGTAATACTTACACTCATGAATTTCATAGGTTCATCCCCCTTGTTGAAAGTAGAAACCTTATTGCTTTTGGGGTCATAGGTCAAGGTCACCGACTTTATACGGAAATATGAATTCCGAATAATAACTTCAAAGTTATAACACCTACACTCATAAAACTTCATAGGTACATTGCCCTAATTGAGTGGAAGAACCCTATTTTTATTGGGCCAGTAGGTCAAAGGTCGTGGTCACAGTGACCTTATATGGACTTATGCCTTCCTCACAGTAACTTCAAAACTGTAAAACATACACTCATAAAACGTCATAGGTACATTGCCCTAGGCAAAAGGAGGAACCCTACTTCTTTTGGGGTCAGTAGGTCAAAGGTCAAGGTCACTGTCACCTTATATAGAAAAATGCATTCCTCATGATAACTTCAAAATTGAAACACCTACACTTTTAAAACTTCAAACATACATTGTCCATGGTGAGTGGAGAAACCTTATTGTGTTTGGGGTCAGTAGTTCAAAGGTCAAGGCCACGACCAACTTATAGGGAAGTATGAATTCCACATGATAACTTCAAATCCGTAACACCTACACTGATGAAATGTCATAGCTTCATCACCCTTGTTGAAAGCAGGAACCCTATTGCTTTTGGGGTCAAAGTCAAGGTCACTGAGCTTATATGGAAATATGAATTCCACATGATAACTTCAAAACGGTTATATCTATACCAATGAAACTTAATAGGTTCATCGCGCTTTTTGAAAGCAGGAACCCAATTTCTTTTGGGCCCAGTAGGTCAAAGTCACAGTGACCTTATATTGAAATATGCATTCCGCGCAATAATGTCAAACCATAACACTTACACTCATACAACTTCATAGGTATATTGCTCTAGGAGAAAGGAAGAAGTATATTGCTTTTTGGGCCGGTAGGTCAAAGGTCAAGGTCTCAGTGACCTTATAGCCATGCATCCCGCACAATAAATTCAAAACCGTAACATCTACCCTCATAAAACTTCATGGGTACATTGCCCAAGGTGAAAGGAAGAACCCTATTGTTTTTGGGGCCAGTAGGTCAAAGGTAAGGTCACCATGATATTATATAGAAATAGACATTGGGGCCAGTAGGTCAAAGGTTAGGTCACCATGATCTTATGTAGAAATAGACATCCCATTTGATAACTTCGAAACCATAATACCCACACTTAGGAAACTTCATAGGTACATTGCCTTTGGTGAGAGGAATTCTATTGATTATGGTTCATTGGGACAGACGTCAAGGTGGCGTGGCCGTGACCTTATATCAGTATGGAAATAGGCATTTATGGCTATTACTTCGAACCTATAATGCCTACACTCAAGAAACTTGATAAGAGAAAATATTGGATTCATCGGGATTTGCAGGTCAATGGTCAGGGTCACCATGACCTTATGTGGTAATATGCATTATATGCTATAAGATCAAAACCATAAAACCCCCACTGATGAAACTCTGTATGTGCATTGACGTTGGCAGGAGAAAGAACCTTATTATCTTTGGGGTCAGTAGGCCAAATGTCAAGGTCACTATGACCTTATATGGAAATATACATTTCGCAAAATAACTGAAACCACGACACACACCCATGAAACGTCGTAGATACATAGCGTATGGTCGGAGGAGGAACCCTGTTGCTTCTGGGGTCACTATGTCAAGGTCACCAGTACATATTCCAAGTGATAACTCCAGGAATATAATACCTACACTTATGACACTTTGTAGATACATTGCCCTTGGTGAGAGGAGGAACCCTATCATGTTTGCGCTTAGAAGGTCAAATGTCAAGGTCAACATGTCTTCATATGGACAAACACATTGCAAATGACAATCCCAGGAATAAGATACCACTCTTATTAAACTTCATTTGTGCATTGTTCTTGGTCAGAGGAGTAAGGGTATTACCTTTTGGTTCAGTAGGTCATCAACGTCACATTGAGTAGTACTCATGTTAAAACAACAACCTCTATTAATTTTAAGCCTAGAAGGTCAGATGTCAAGGTCACTGTGACCTGATCATGGCAAATTCCTTCCCATGCCTTCCCTTCTGTTATTCACGAGTATTTGATCTACAGTCTTGAAACTTTATACAAATAGTGCTCTTGGTTAAACAACATCCCCTATCAGTTATTGTCAAAGGTAAGGGTTACATTGACCTGACACCTAGGAAATGCTTTTAACACAAACACGTTAGGACACGGGCGTATAATGCCCCGTAAAAGGGCGTATAATGTCCCGTTAGGCGGCGCTCTTGTTGTTTTATTTGCAGGCAGCCCATAGGCTCTGAGTTTTTATTTTTATTTTTAGGCTGCACATGGACTCTGACCTTTTGTTTTATTTGCAGGCTGTCCATATTTTCTGACCGTCCGTTTTTTTTGCAGCCTGCCCATTTATTTTGGGGTCTATGGGTATACACCAACCGTGTGTTTTATTTGCAGGCTGTCCACATGTTCTGTGGTTAATTGGGATACACCGTTTGTTTTATTTGCAGGCGGCTGCCCACATGTTCTGGGGTTAATTGGGATACACTAACCTTTCGTTTTATTTGCAGGTTGCCCACATTAAACTTTTTTCATTTACAGGCTGTCCATATGTTCTGACCTTTTTTTTCCAGGTTGCCCATATGTCCTCTGACTTTTGTTTTATTTGCAGGCTGCCCTTAGGCTCTGACCTTTTGTTTTATTTGCAGGCTGTCCATATTTTCTGTTTTTGGGGATACACAAACCTTTTGTTTTATTTGCAGCTGCCCATATGTTGTGACCTTGTGTTATATTTAGAGGCTGCCCATAATATATGTTCTGACCATTTGTTTTCTTTCCAGGCTACCCTTAATTTATATTCTGGCAATGTTTTTTGTTTGCAGGCTGCCCTTAATTTATATTCTGGCCATGTGTTTTGTTTGCAGGCTGCCGGTCCATTTGTTCTGATCATTTTGTTTAATTTTCTCGCTGTTCTTAATTTATATTCTGTCCATTTGTTTTATTTGCAGGCTGCCCATATGTACTGTGGCCTGTGGGGATTAGTTCAGTCGAAACATTCCTTATTAGATTTTGGATATCTAGAGTAAGTATGCATCCACATTGATCAAAAGCTTTGCTAGTAGATGAACAGAAAATCAGAAAACATCCCTGATTAATGTGTATGGACCTAATAGAGATTCTCCCAACTTTTACCGAAACTTGGGAGATAAAATATCAAAATATGATAACCCTTGTATAATTACCGGCGATTTCAATTTGATTTTAAACCCAGACATTGACATATACAATTATGTCAATATTATTAATACAAATGGCCGTGATACACTTTTGGAATTAATTGTAGGAAACAATTTTATTGATTGTTGGAGAGAACAACATTTGGAAAAAAGAGAATACTCATGGTTTCGTAGAAATCCGGTGAAAAAAGCTAGATTAGATTTATTTTTAATATCAGATAGTTTATATACTGATTTAGACGATTAAAAAATTCTTCCAGGATATCGTACAGATCATTCAATGACTTTTATACAGTTTGAGTTTGGGAAATTTATAAAAGGTCGATCCTACTGGAAATTTAATAACTCTTTACTAAAAGATACAAAATATGTTGAAGACTTAAAAATAGTTATAGATAACACTAAAAGACAATATGCCTCAGAAAATCAAAATTATAACATGGATATAAGCAACATACCAATACAAGATTTAAGATTCAATATAGATGAACAATTATTTTTTGAGACTTTACTTATAGACATTATAGGTAAAACAATAGCATACTCATCTTATAAAAAAAAGCGGAAGTAAACAAAGCAAGTGAACTTTTAAATCAAATAGACATTCTGGAAAAAGAAACCAAAACAAATTATGAACTACTTGAAGAAAAAAAGAAACAATTATTTGATATTCGAAAAATTAAATTAGAGGGTGTTTTTGTAAGGTCTAAAGCTAAATGGATAAATGAAGGTGAAAAAATTTCTAACTATTTCTGCAGTTTAGAAAGCAGGAATTATGTCTCAAAATACATGAACTCCTTGATATCTTCCTCTGGGACTGTTTTAAAAACACAGAATGAAATTTTGGATGAAACAAGATCATATTTTAAAAAATTATATGAAGCTAAAGAAACAGAAGATATCAACTTGAATGACGTTTTAAACAATTTCAATATACCAAAATTAAAGGAACATTTAAAACAATCAATAGAAGGAGCAATTACATATATAGATATGCTCCAAAGTCTTGAAAGGATGTCGAATAACACGAGCCTCGGTAACGACGGATTTACAGTTGAGTTTTATAAATTCTTCTGGAGAGATATTGGACACTTTTTAGTTAGATGAATAAATAATGCTTACTTAAGGGGTGAACTCTCTATTACACAAAGACAAGGTGTAATAACATGCATACCTAAAGATAAGTTATATTTAAAGAACTGGAGACCTATTTCTTTATTAAATGTATCATATAAACTAGCTTCATCAACCATAGCTTTCAGACTAAAAAATGTTCTGGGCTTTACTGTTCATGAAGATCAAACCGGTTTCATACCAGGTAGATTCATGGGGGTAAATATACGATTACTGTATGACATTTTTTTCTACGCTGAAAAATATCGTATTCCAGGACTACTGCTCTTGATTGACTTTGCCACTGCATTTGACACAGTATCATGGTCTTTTATGTACAAAGTTTTACAATTTTTCAATTTTGGGCCTTCGATTATAAGTTGGATAAAACGTTTTTATCTAAATACCGAATCTTGTGTTATTGTAAATGGGCACATGTCAGAATGGTTCTATTTACAGAGAGGCTGCCGTCAGGGCGACTCACTGTCACCTTACCTGTTCATTCTCTGCGCCGAAGTATTAGCAATATTACTAAGAAGTAATCCAAATATCAAAGGTATTAATATTGATGACAAAGAATATTTAGTATTACAATTTGCTGATGACACAAGTTTGACTCTAGATGGCTCCAGAGAATCATTGTATAACTCCATGTTAACATTAAAATTCTATGCATGAATCTCCGGCCTTAATATCAATACAGACAAAACAAAAGTGATATGGTTTGGATCAAGAATAAATAGTAACGTCAAACTTTGTCCTGAGTACAATCTTAGTTGGGAAAATGGTATTTTTACTGTTTTAGGTGTGAAATTTACAACAGACTTAAATTCATTGGTAAATATTAATTATGAGTCCAAAATTGAAGAAATCAAAAAATTACTTGTTGTTTGGTCTAAAAGGATACTCACTCCTATTGGTAAAATTGTTGTTTTAAAAAGTTTGGCCCTCTCAAAACTCAACCATTAAATTACTGGATTACCAAATCCTTCAGCGGATAAAATCAAATTAATACAAACACTATTTTACAAATTTCTTTGGAATAATTTGAGGGACAAAATAAAAAGAACTACCATTATTCAAGATTATAAATATGGAGGTCTTAGAATGGTAGAAGTGGAAAAGTTCATACTAGCTCCAAAACTAACATGAATCCGTCGAATATCTCAGACGGAAAATAAATATAGTCATCTCGTGAACATTTTCTGTCCGATTATTAATAATATATTTAAATTTGAAACAGATTACATTAAACAAAATTTAAATAGAATACAAAATCCTTTTTGGAAGGATGTTCTTATCAGTTACAAATATTTTGCTGATCAAGTTAAACCAATATCTTGGCAACAACTTCACTCAGTTAGTATATGGTATAACCCAGGTATTAAGGTCGGAGGCTCTAGTGTGTTTTACAAAATATGGTTTATAGGAGGAATAACTTTTATCAATGACATTCTAAACAAACATGAAAATCTTTATTCATACATAGAATTTAATGAACACTATAATATACAGTCCAATTTTCTTGAATATGAAGGTATTATAACTGCTGTCAGGAATTATTTGGCAAAACTGAATATTGTGTATCTAGCCTGTAACAGCCCAAACCCTATACGTCCACTAATCCTATCTTTAATTCTACAATATGAGAAAGGCTGTCGAAACATATATGACATTATGATTAGAAGTAATGTATATCCCAAAGCATTAAGTAAATGGAAAAATGAAGTAGTTAGTGTTCCAAACTTTGAATTTGAAAGATTATATGCCTTACCTTATAAAATAACAAAAGATCCTAAGTTACTTTGGTTCCAATTTAGAATCAACCATAGGATACTTGGAACAAATTACCTTTTATCTAAAATGAATATTATTAATAACGATACATGCAGCTTTTGCAATAATGCGCCTGAAACTATCCAACATCTGTTTTGGAACTGTGGAACAGTAAAAGAATTCTGATCAAAACTTCAAACTTATATTACAGAAAAATGCAATACAGTATTCGTAACTTTAACAGAAACAGATATTTTATTTGGAAATTGTAAATTTGATACAGTTTTGAGTAAAAGCATCATGCAAGCAAAACTTTACATTTATCAAAACAAGATGCAACGTCAAATTCCACAGCTTAACCTTTTTAAAACATATATAATATCTTTGTACAAAGTTGAGAAACTAATTGCATATAAAAACTTAAAAATTAATAAGTTTGAAACCATGTGGAGTCAATACCTTGCTATCTGTGGAACTGGAGTACAGAGATAATTTACCTAGTTGATTTTTTCAGTATCAAACTGTAGCAAATGAACTTAATGTTTTTATTCTTTTTTATTCTGGGACATGCAAATCTTATCTTACTATCAGAAATAACATACCCTTGCTTATATCTTGGTCTTTCCTAATCAACCTTCTTGTTTGTTTTTAGAAAAAATAATAATTTTGGAAGTTATGTATATTAATCCTTTAAAACATTCCTGAAACATTGTTCCTTGATAATGGATTGATATACAGATTTATTACACTGGATGGGTTATTGTTTCTTTTTCTTTCCAAAAACAAAATATGAGAAAAAACTCAGTGAGCCTCAGAGTAGAGGCAATGCATAGATTTCATAATATAAAATAATGTTTATTGTTGATACTATAACATTAAAATTATCTGTGTAAAATAAGTCTGTATGTATTGACAATGTTGGTTGTACACTGGGTTTTGAAACAAATATTCTTTACATTTATTATTGTCTTTTTCTCCAGAGTTTATAGAGACTCGCTCCAATCTTATAGCTTCCATATATTCCCTATATAGCACTCATACTATATTTTCCAACAACATTGTTTTGGAAATACCTCTGGATTGCAGTGGTCTTTTTTTTTCGTTTACACTCTGTTAAAATTATACATTGTATAATATACTTCTATAATTGTAAAGAATAAGAAAACCTCCCCATGTATTCTGTCTCTGATTACAATATATGCATTTATTCACTTGGTTATATTTCCTATCACTTTATTTACAAACTAATAGATGCATATTGCATGTTTTTTTATGTAAGGTTTGATGAGGGATGGCCCACCCCGACCTTCACAGACCTATTACGGGGTGTATAAATGGATCACCAATAATCTGGTGATTGAAATTAAAAAAAAATCAATAAAAAAAAATCAGAAAACATAAACACATAGGTCACCTTAATTTGGTGGCTACCAAACTTGTAACAGGTCTAGGGTGACATATAACATAGGAATCCTGAAACAATGTCCTGTTGGTCTTCCATGACATAGGAATCCTGAAACAATGTCCAGTTGGTCTTCTATGACATAGGCATCGTGAAACAATTTCCAGTTGGTCTTCTATGACCTAGGCATCCTGAAACAATGTCCAGTTGGTCTTCTATGACATAGGAATCCTGAAACAATGTCCAGTTGGTCTTCTATGACATAGGCATCCTGAAACAATGTCCAGTTGGTCTTCTATGACATAGGACTCCTGAAACAATGTCCAGTTGGTCTTCAATGACATAGGAATCCTGAAACAATGTCCAGTTGGTCTTCTATGACATAGGAATCCTGAAACAATGTTCAGTTGGTCTTCTATGACACAGACATCCTGAAACAATGTCCAGTTGGTCTTCTATGGCACAGAAATCCTGAAACAATGTCCAGTTGGTCTTCTATGACATAGGAATACTGCAACAATGTCCAGTTGGTCTTCTATGACATAGGAATCCTGAAACACTGTCCAGTTGGTCTTCTATGACACAGAAATCCTGAAAAAATGTCCAGTTGGTCTTCTATGACACAGGAATCCTGAAACAATGTCCAGTTGGTCTTCTATGACATAGAAATCCTGAAACAATGTCCAGTTGGTCTTCTATGACATAGGAATCCTGAAACAATGTCCAGTTGGTCTTCTATGACATAGGAATCCTGTAACAATGTCCAGTTGGTCTTCTATGACATAGGAATCCTGAAACAATGTCCAGTTGGTCTTCTATGACATAGGCATCCTGAAACAATGTCCAGTTGGTCTTCTATGACATAGGAATCCTGAAACAATGTCCAGTTGGTCTTCAATGACATAGGAATCCTGAAACAATGTCCAGTTGGTCTTCTATGACATAGGAATCCTGAAACAATGTTCAGTTGGTCTTCTATGACACAGACATCCTGAAACAATGTCCAGTTGGTCTTCTATGACATAGGAATCCTGAAACAATGTCCAGTTGGTCTTCTATGACATAGGAATCCTGAAACAAAGTCCAGTTGGTCTTCTATGCAATATGAATCATGAAACAATGTCCAGTTGGTTTTCTATGACATAGGCATCCTGAAACAATGTCCAGTTGGTCTTCTATGACATAAGATTCCTGAAACAATGTCCAGTTGGTCTTCTATGATATAGGACTCCTGAAACAATGTCCAGTTGGTCTTCTGTGACATAGGACTCACTCCTGAAACAATGTCCAGTTGGTCTTCTATGACATAGGAATCCTGGAACAATGTCCAGTTGGTCTTTTATGACATAGGAATCCTCAAACAATGTCCTGTTGGTATTCGATGACATACGCATCCTGGAGCAATGTCCAGTTGGTCTTCCATGACATAAGAATCCTGGAACAATGTCCAGTTGGTCTTCTATGACATAGGAATCCTGAAACAATGTCCATTTGGTCTTCTACGACATAGGAACCTTGAAACAATGTCCAGTTGGTCTTCTATGACATAGTAAACCTGAAACAATGTCCACTTGGTCTTCTATGACATAGAAATCCTGGAACAATGTCCAATTGGTCTTCTATGACATAGGAATCCTGAAACAATATCCAGTTGGTCTTCTGTGGCATAGGAATCCTGGAACAATGTCCAGTTGGTCTTCTATGACATAGGAATCCTGAAACAATGTCCAGTTGGTCTTCGATGACATAGGACTCCTGAAACAATGTCCAGTTGGTCTTCTATGACATAGGAAACCTGAAACAATATCCAGTTGGTCTTCTATGACATAGGAATCCTGAAACACTGTCCAGTTGGTCTTCTATGACATAGGCATCCTGAAACACTGTCCAGTTGGTCTTCGATGACATAGGCATCCTGAAACATTGTCCAGTTGGTCTTCGATGACGTTCAGCTCACTGCAATATCCAAGATGGCCACCAGGGCTAAAATAAAACTAACAGTAGACAAGTTTACCATCCATTCTTCTCTGTGACTGCAAGTGTTATTGATGAGTCTTTTGTACAATGATCGGCATGTAATTATTCCAATTTTCATGAATCTTTACTGAAACATTGCAGGTAATGTCTCAAGGATGATCTGAAATTAAAGGCTAGAATTATTAAGGAGAAATGACCATCAGGGTTAAACATTTAAAAGTGTTAATTCCTCTGCTCTGGAATAATAGATTAATAATTTGAGCCCTCAGCAAGGAATGTAGGTGTGCCCTTCTTATCACGAAAGTGTTCATCCTGCAACTGTTTATATATCTGATATATACTCGGTAAAAAAAGTTTTTGACCAGTGGACAAAATTCAATTATCTTTTTTTAGTAACCAAGGTCTACCCTACCCGGTTAATTGGGTACCAGAAACATTAAATTCCAAACAAGATTTGATTTTAAAAAAATATCGCGAACACACAAAGGGTCTGTAAAAAATGTTGTAAAGTCCATACAAAGTACCAGTTACGGACACATTCGAGTAACCTACAAAAAGATTATTATTTTTTCACAAACTTTCATTGTAAACGATAATTATTGTTGATTGTTGATCTATTGTGAAATATCAACTGAGATAATAAGGGTTATGGTCGAATGTCATGGTTTAGCGATCATTGTACGGGTTCGAACACTGCCACGGTCCAAAACTTCTTTTACGGAGTATAGTAAATTCCAGAATATTTACTTATATATCTCATATAATTAATCCCAGAATATTTGTTTTATTTTCAGATATGCTCAATTAAAGTTAGACGAATATGTTGCCAGAAAGGATGAATTTCTAGCACTTACACTGCCTGTATAATAAGTTGGACATAGCAATAATCAGAAACAGTTTTAAACAGAAGTTATTTTTAAAACAGAGAGTGTGTGTGTGTGTGAGAGTGCGAGAGAGAGAGAGAGAGAGAGAGAGATAAAACAACTAAGTTAGAATTGTCTTTACTGTTAACTATTAATGTGGTATTCATGAATGGAGTTGTATAAATACAGTGCATATTGCACTCGTAGTCTTGAATATTTATATTTATTTGTTATGTCAATATGTATACATATAAGTTGCTAGCTGTGTGAAATCAGCTACGACACGTTTATGATAAACACATAATACATAATGCTTCTATCAATGTTTTCCACAACTGGTAAGAGGGCAGCAGATTAGACGCACAGCAATAACACCGTAGTAGGGAATTAGATATGGAGATAAACTTGACTAGATATTTGTCAGATCTGATATGTCCATTAACCCCGCTGGTGGGGGGAAAATGATAGGTGCAAAAACATGACATACATGTATTTTAATTTTATTTTAATACATATCTATCCTTTATGATGTGTAAGATGTATATTTAAATTTGAAACAGATTACATTAAACAAAATTTAAATAGAATACAAAATCCTTTTTGGAAGGATGTTCTTATCAGTTACAAATATTTTGCTGATCAAGTTAAACCAATATCTTGGCAACAACTTCACTCAGTTAGTATATGGTATAACCCAGGTATTAAGGTCGGAGGCTCTAGTGTGTTTTACAAAATATGGTTTATAGGAGGAATAACTTTTATCAATGACATTCTAAACAAACATGAAAATCTTTATTCATACATAGAATTTAATGAACACTATAATATACAGTCCAATTTTCTTGAATATGAAGGTATTATAACTGCTGTCAGGAATTATTTGGCAAAACTGAATATTGTGCATCTAGCCTGTAACAGCCCAAACCCTATACGTCCACTAATCCTATCTTTAATTCTACAATATGAGAAAGGCTGTCGAAACATATATGACATTATGATTAGAAGTAATGTATATCCCAAAGCATTAAGTAAATGGAAAAATGAAGTAGTTAGTGTTCCAAACTTTGAATTTGAAAGATTATATGCCTTACCTTATAAAATAACAAAAGATCCTAAGTTACTTTGGTTCCAATTTAGAATCAACCATAGGATACTTGGAACAAATTACCTTTTATCTAAAATGAATATTATTAATAACGATACATGCAGCTTTTGCAATAATGCGCCTGAAACTATCCAACATCTGTTTTAGAACTGTGGAACAGTAAAAGAATTCTGATCAAAACTTCAAACTTATATTACAGAAAAATGCAATACAGTATTCGTAACTTTAACAGAAACAGATATTTTATTTGTAAATTGTAAATTTGATACAGTTTTGAGTAAAAGCATCATGCAAGCAAAACTTTACATTTATCAAAACAAGATGCAACGTCAAATTCCACAGCTTAACCTTTTTAAAACATATATAATATCTTTGTACAAAGTTGAGAAACTAATTGCATATAAAAACTTAAAAATTAATAAGTTTGAAACCATGTGGAGTCAATACCTTGCTATCTGTGGAACTGGAGTACAGAGATAATTTACCTAGTTGATTTTTTCAGTATCAAACTGTAGCAAATAAACTTAATGTTTTTATTCTTTTTTATTCTGGGACATGCAAATCTTATCTTACTATCAGAAATAACATACCCTTGCTTATATCTTGGTCTGTCCTAATCAACCTTCTTGTTTTTTTTTAGAAAAAATAATAATTTTGGAAGTTATGTATATTAATCCTTTAAAACATTCCTGAAACATTGTTCCTTGATAATGGATTGATAAACAGATTTATTACACTGGATGGGTTATTGTTTCTTTTTCTTTCCAAAAACAAAATATGAGAAAAAACTCAGTGAGCCTCAGAGTAGAGGCAATGCATAGATTTCATAATATAAAATAATGTTTATTGTTGATACTATAACATTAAAATTATCTGTGTAAAATAAGTCTGTATGTATTGACAATGTGGGTTGTACACTGGGTTTTGAAACAAATATTCTTTACATTTATTATTGTCTTTTTCTCCAGAGTTTATAGAGACTCGCTCCAATCTTATAGCTTCCATATATTCCCTATTTAGCACTCATACTATATTTTCCAACAACATTGTTTTGGAAATACCTCTGGATTGCAGTGGTCTTTTCTTTTCGTTTACACTCTGTTAAAATTATACATTGTATAATATACTTCTATAATTGTAAAGAATAAGAAAACCTCCCCATGTATTCTGTCACTGATTACAATATATGCATTTATTCACTTGGTTATATTTCCTATTACTTTATTTACAAACTAATAGATGCATATTGCATGTTTTTTATGTAAGGTTTGATGAGGGATGGCCCACCCCGACCTTCACAGACCTATTACGGGGTGTATAAATGGATCACCAATAATCTGGTGATTGAAATTAAAAAAAAAACAATAAAAAAAAATCAAAAAACATAAACACATAGGTCACCTTAATTTGGCGGCTACCAAACTTGTAACAGGTCTAGGGTGACATATAACATAGGAATCCTGAAACAATGTCCAGTTGGTCTTCCATGACATAGGAATCCTGAAACAATGTCCAGTTGGTCTTCTATGACATAGGCATCGTGAAACAATTTCCAGTTGGTCTTCTATGACCTAGGCATCCTGAAACAATGTCCAGTTGGTCTTCTATGACATAGGCATCCTGAAACAATGTCCAGTTGGTCTTCTATGACATAGGAATCCTGAAACAATGTCCAGTTGGTCTTCAATGACATAGGAATCCTGAAACAATGTCCAGTTGGTCTTCTATGACATAGGAATCCTGAAACAATGTTCAGTTGGTCTTCTATGACACAGACATCCTGAAACAATGTCCAGTTGGTCTTCTATGGCACAGAAATCCTGAAACAATGTCCAGTTGGTCTTCTATGACATAGGAATACTGCAACAATGTCCAGTTGGTCTTCTATGACATAGGAATCCTTAAACACTGTCCAGTTGGTCTTCTATGACACAGAAATCCTGAAAAAATGTCCAGTTGGTCTTCTATGACACAGGAATCCGGAAACAATTTCCAGTTGGTCTTCTATGACATAGAAATCCTGAAACAATGTCCAGTTGGTCTTCTATGACATAGGAATCCTGAAACAATGTCCAGTTGGTCTTTTATGACATAGGAATCCTGAAACAATGTCCAGTTGGTCTTCTATGACATAGGAATCCTGAAACAATGTCCAGTTGGTCTTCTATGACATAGGAATCCTGAAACAAAGTCCAGTTGGTCTTCTATGCAATATGAATCATGAAACAATGTCCAGTTGGTTTTCTATGACATAGGCATCCTGAAACAATGTCCAGTTGGTCTTCTATGACATAAGATTCCTGAAACAATGTCCAGTTGGTCTTCTATGATATAGGACTCCTGAAACAATGTCCAGTTGGTCTTCTGTGACATAGGACTCACTCCTGAAACAATGTCCAGTTGGTCTTCTATGACATAGGAATCCTGGAACAATGTCCAGTTGGTCTTTTATGACATAGGAATCCTCAAACAATGTCCTGTTGGTCTTCGATGACATACGCATCCTGGAGCAATGTCCAGTTGGTCTTCCATGACATAAGAATCCTGGAACAATGTCCAGTTGGTCTTCTATGACATAGGAATCCTGAAACAATGTCCATTTGGTCTTCTACGACATAGGAACCTTGAAACAATGTCCAGTTGGTCTTCTATGACATAGTAAACCTGAAACAATGTCCACTTGGTCTTCTATGACATAGAAATCCTGGAACAATGTCCAATTGGTCTTCTATGACATAGGAATCCTGAAACAATATCCAGTTGGTCTTCTGTGGCATAGGAATCCTGGAACAATGTCCAGTTGGTCTTCTATGACATAGGAATCCTGAAACAATGTCCAGTTGGTCTTCGATGACATAGGACTCCTGAAACAATGTCCAGTTGGTCTTCTATGACATAGGAAACCTGAAACAATATCCAGTTGTTCTTCTATGACATAGGAATCCTGAAACACTGTCCAGTTGGTCTTCTATGACATAGGCATCCTGAAACACTGTCCAGTTGGTCTTCGATGACATAGGCATCCTGAAACACTGTCCAGTTGGTCTTCGATGACATAGGCATCCTGAAACATTGTCCAGTTGGTCTTCGATGACGTTCAGCTCACTGCAATATCCAAGATGGCCACCAGGGCTAAAATAAAACTAACAGTAGACAAGTTTACCATCCATTCTTCTCTGTGACTGCAAGTGTTATTGATGAGTCTTTTGTACAATGATCGGCATGTAATTATTCCAATTTTCATGAATCTTTACTGAAACATTGCAGGTAATGTCTCAAGGATGATCTGAAATTAAAGGCTAGAATTATTAAGGAGAAATGACCATCAGGGTTAAACATTTAAAAGTGTTAATTCCTCTGCTCTGGAATAATAGATTAATAATTTGAGCCCTCAGCAAGGAATGTAGGTGTGCCCTTCTTATCACGAAAGTGTTCATCCTGCAACTGTTTATATATCTGATATATACTCGGTAAAAAAAGTTTTTGACCAGTGGACAAAATTTAATTATCTTTTTTTTAGTAACCAAGGTCTACCCTACCCGGTTAATTGGGTACCAGAAACATTAAATTCCAAACAAGATTTGATTTTAAAAAAATATCGCGAACACACAAAGGGTCTGTAAAAAATGTTGTAAAGTCCATACAAAGTACCAGTTACGGACACATTCGAGTAACCTACAAAAAGATTATTATTTTTTCACAAACTTTCATTGTAAACGATAATTATTGTTGATTGTTGATCTATTGTGAAATATCAACTGAGATAATAAGGGTTATGGTCGAATGTCATGGTTTAGCGATCATTGTACGGGTTCGAACACTGCCACGGTCCAAAACTTCTTTTACGGAGTATAGTAAATTCCAGAATATTTACTTATATATCTCATATAATTAATCCCAGAATATTTGTTTTATTTTCAGATATGCTCAATTAAAGTTAGACGAATATGTTGCCAGAAAGGATGAATTTCTAGCACTTACACTGCCTGTATAATAAGTTGGACATAGCAATAATCAGAAACAGTTTTAAACAGAAGTTATTTTTAAAACAGAGAGTGTGTGTGTGTGAGAGAGAGAGAGTGCGAGAGAGAGAGAGAGAGAGAGAGAGATAACACAACTAAGTTAGAATTGTCTTAACTGTTAACTATTAATGTGGTATTCATGAATGGAGTTGTATAAATACAGTGCATATTGCACTCGTAGTCTTGAATATTTATATTTATTTGTTATGTCAATATGTATACATATAAGTTGCTAGCTGTGTGAAATCAGCTACGACACGTTTATGATAAACACATAATACATAATGCTTCTATCAATGTTTTCCACAACTGGTAAGAAGGCAGCAGATTAGACGCACAGCAATAACACCGTAGTAGGGAATTAGATATGGAGATAAACTTGACTAGATATTTGTCAGATCTGATATGTCCATTGACCCCGCTGTAGGGGGGAAAATGATAGGTGCAAAAACATGACATACATGTATTTTAATTTTATTTTAATACATATCTATCCTTTATGATGTGTAAGATGTATATTTTAGTAGCGTGTGTCAGGGGCATTTCTGGTTTAATTTTAGTTTACTATATATGGTGCGTAAGATGTATATTTTAGTAGCGTGTGTCGGGGGCATCCGTGTCCTATGGACAAATTTCTAGTTTAATTTTAGTTTACTATACATCTACTTCATGTAACCGGGTACAGGTAAACGCCACTTGTTAAAGGCACGGTTACATTTATGTAGCGCGTAATATGTATATTTTAGAATCGTGTATCGGGCGCATCAGTGTCCAATGGACACATTTTGAATAATCGATTCCTAGCCGTATCTCCTCGATAGCTCAGATGTATAGGAAGGCAATTTAATAAACAGCAATATGTAAACTCTATGTTTTTTACACCCAATTTTACATCTTTGGATGGGTGTTAAACATGTCAAAAGTGACACTCGGTACACATATGTGTAAAATTATGTACATTATGTATACATACATAGCACATTATGTAGAAGCATAACTATGTGAATAAATGTTCATGATGTTACAAAACATAGCACATTCAATATAAATTCATGTGAATAATACGATAGTTTTTACAGATATATGCAAAATATTCATCAATAGCTCATTCTGTACAAAAATGTGTAAAACATAGTATATTCGGTACAAATATGTGTATCTGGGTATACTGTGTTACAGAATATCGATAAGTTCTTAACTGTGTGCGTATATTATCATAAGGGAGATACCTCCAGCAAAGAATAAAACTAAAAACATTACATTATTGACTTCCCATTAACCGACAAATGCATTAATCCAGCACATAAAGGAAACACTTAATACAAGTACAGCATTGCCTCCCCTTAACCGATGCTCTGCCATACTCGCATATCACAGAATATTTAATGGATATCAATATTGACAAGTTTCTTTATATATTTTTAAAAAAAGAACAGTGTCTTATACAACTTGTGGTCAATGTACTTGAACAGAACAGAACAGAACATATTCTTTATTTATGACTTAAACAAATGTTTCTCGTATTATAAATACATATTACATTTTTAATATTTGACAGGTCAATGCAATTTTTACATTAAACAATGAAAAAGTACAAACACACTATCATACATACTATACACTCATACAACTCACCCATTCACTCTGACGCCCGAAATGTCTCACACAAACACTCTGGATCACGTATTTACCCTGTTATAATGATTTAACTATTCCTATTACATATTTTCATGTAAACTTTTAAGTTTTAATAGTTTACATGTCATGTCCAATGAGGATGAACATACATTTTTTTTACTCATTATACATTGCAGTATTGCGAATAATAAATGCTTCCCTAACAAACCTAGATAATCTAAAAAGCTCTTGCTGGCTTGAAGATTGCATCAGCTGAATAAATTTAAAAACACTTGGATGTCTGTAATAATATTGTTTAACATATAGTTTACGTATTTGCTCGTACAAAGGACAAATTAAAATAAAATGATATTCATCTTCTAAGTCTGTACTATTACACAATGTACAATATCTCTGATTTCTATCAGTTCTATTTTGTGAATATCTGCCAGTTTCAATTCTAAGTCTGTGGGAGGATAATCTTATCCTCGACATGGCAGTTCTTAATTTCAACGGCAATATATCTAAATACACTTCATATGAGAATGAGGTTTTAAAATGTCTATACAAACATAAAACTCGATTATTTTCAACATCAGTGTTCCATTTTTGAACAAAACAATCTATTAAATTTTGTTTAATCAACAAATGAAAAGATTTCATATCAATACAAGTTGGGTCATTCCAAACATAATTATAGCCACAGTCAGTTATAATGGTTTTAACATTGCTGGCCCAATTCTTCATTCCTCTTTCACAATCTCTCACAGCATCTTTATAAAAAGTTGATATTAAAATGTTTTTTGAATCGACCACCTTACTCCAATACTTTATTATTTTTACATACCTTAAAATATACAATGGGTATCTACCTAGTTCTCCATAAATACCGGAATTACTAGTAGCCGTTTTAACCCTTAACAAGTATTTACAAAATTTCAAATGTATTCTTTCGATCTCCTTTGACTTTGTAAAACCCCAAATTTCTGCTCCATAGCTTAATATAGAACCAACGAACGCATCAAATAATTGGCAAAACGTTTTTGGTTTAAAATTGTATTTTTTTACATGTGCAATTAATATATTCAAAGCTTTTAATCCTTTACCTGCTATGGTCTCTTGATTTAAAATATATGAACCCGTATAATTAAAAACAGTTCCGAGGTAGTTAAAATCGTTAACAACTTCTAAATTATTTCCATTATAAACCCATGTCTCATTAACTAAAAGATTACCCCTTTTTCTAAAAACCATAACTTTTGTCTTTTCCACGTTAACCTCTAATCCCCATTTGTCGCAATATTCTTTCAACAAATTTAAACGTTCTTGTAATTCAGACGGTGATTTTCCAAACAAATCCATATCATCTGCGAAAAGTAAAAGAATTAAAGTTATATCGTCTATTGTAAGTCCAGATTTATTACTGTCTTGTAAGAACAATTCCATGTCTTCTACAAACAGCGAAAACATTATTGGAGAGATTACCTCCCCTTGCTTGAGACCTATTGCACATTCGAAAAACTCAGAAAAATTATTACAATGTCGTACACAAGATTTCACTTTGTCATACATGTCGCGTATAATTCTTAACAATTTACCTTTAATTCCTAGCTTGAAAAGTTTTAGCCAAAGGCCATTTCTATATATACTGTCGAAAGCCTTCTTAAGGTCCACAAACGTACAATATAACCGCTTGTTTTCATTCAGTAATTTCTGTATAATACAATTCAAAACAAATATGGCATCAATGGTAGAGCGACCTTGTCTTTTTGAACGTAGGTCTTTTTTTTATAATTCAGTCAAAAGTGTGTAATAAACATTTATAATTGTAAAGAAAAGGAAAACTTCCCCATGTATACTGTCTCTAATTACAATACGGTATGCATTCACTTGATTATTATTTTCTATTACTCTGTTTACAATAAAAAAAAATTATGCAAATTACATGTTTATTTAACGTTTGTTGAGGGATGGCCCACTACGACACTCACAAACCTATTACGGGGTGAATAAATGGATCACCATTAGTGGTAATTTAATTAAAAAAAAAATACTTTAACGTTCGCAAAGTTGATCGAGCTTGTTTCCTATTGTTTAACACCGTTTAATACAATATTGTATGTATAACTAACTGCTCTAACTCTATTTACAATGTGATGTAGACCGAGATAACAGAAGGTGAACAATTAATTTTATTCAATATGATTCAAAAGCTTCGCAGTAAACAATGTGTAATTGCGCCGCAACCTACTTCTGCTAAAAGCCTTTGATTGCACAAACCCGGATAATCTTACATCTTTCGTCGAATAACTATTTAGGGAGCTAAATTTAGCATACGTTCTTTTTGTACTTGTTTGAATCACGCACACTGTATTTAACACTATTGTAAACCGTGTGTGTTATTCTTATGTCCTTGAACAAGTATAGTATAAGTATACAGTATAAGTGTGTTGTATATGTGTACAGGATATACAGTATACGTGTGTTGTATATGTGTACAGGATATACAGTATAAGTGTGTTGTATATGTGTACAGAATATGCAGTATAAGTGTATTGTATATGTGTACAGGATATACAGTATACGTGTGTTGCATACGTGTACAAGATATACAGTATAAGTGTGTTGTATATGTGTACAGAATATGCAGTATAAGTGTATTGTATATTTGTACAGGATATACAGTATACATGTGTTGTATATGTGTATAGTGTGCTGTATCTGTGTACAGGATATACAGTATAAGTGTTTTGTATATCTGTGCAACATATACAGTATACGTGCGTTGTATATGTGTACAGCATATAAGTATACGTGTGATGTATACGTGTACAGGATATACAATATAAGTGTGCTGTATATGTGTACAGGATACACAATATACGTGTGTTGTATATGTGTACAGGATATACAGTATACGTGTGTTGTATATGTGTGCAGGATATACAGTATAAGTGTGTTGTATATGTGTTCAGAATATACAGTATAAGTGTGTTGTATATGTGTACTGGATATACGGTATAAGTGTGTTGTATATCTGTACAGGATATACGGTATACGTGTGCTGTTTATGGGTACAGGATATACTGTATAAGTTGTTGTATATGTGTTCAGAATATACAGTATACGTGTGTTGTTTATGTGTACATGATATACAGTATAAATGTGTTGTATATGTTACAGGATATACAGTATACGTGTGTTGTATATGTTACAGGTTATACAGTATACGTGTGTTGTATATGTGTACTAAATATATAGTATAAGTGTGTTGTATATGTTACAGGATATACAGTATACGTGTGTTGTATATGTGTACAGGATATACAGTATACGTGTGTTGTATATGTGTACTGAATATACAGTATTAGTGTGTTGTATATGTGTACAGGATATACAGTATACGTGTGTTGTATATGTGTACAGGATATACAGTATACGTGTGTTGTATATGTGTACAGGATATACAGTATTAGTGTGTTGTATATGTGTACAGGATATACAGTATAAGTGTCGTGTATACGTGTACAGGATATACAGTATACATGTGTTGTATATGTGTACAGGATATACAGTATACGTGTGTTGTATATGTGTACAGAATATAGAGTATAAGTGTGTTGTATACGTGTACAGGATATATAGTATACGTGAGTTGTATATGTGTACAAGATATACAGTATCAGTATGTTGTATATGTGTACAGCATATACAGGATAGTACATTCTCGTGCCACTTGTTTACAACAACGTTGTCTAAATGGATCATTATATAGAAATCTTTATTTTAATTTTTTTACTAGAATTACTGTTTATTTACCGATTATTTTACATTTTTAGGGCATTATTTATTCATGTATTTGAACTTTGAGGGGAATTTAATTTGATAAACTGCCAACGTACCAACGTACCTGAAACTCTAGCTATCGGCTATTTCGAATAATTCTATATTTATATTTTCATGAACACTGTGAGATCAGATGTTTTCTTGTCCCCATTTTAAAAGACCTTGACCGGTTTGTTGTGTGGTTCACCGACATGTTTGTAAAGGCATTCTTCGTTTCATGTGGTAATAAAATACTAAGCAACATAATGCAATGTTATTCTAGCTTGTAATTTTAACGGCCCAGATACCCCAGATATCCTGTAACAACTATAATATATACAAAGGAAAACTATGGTGGCTGATTTCTGCCATTTGTCGTCTTTTCGTCTTTTCTTTATTTCGCCCCCGAAAAGACGACAGAACGAAAAGACGACAGGACTAAAAGATGACAAATGCAGCGCAAAATGACGACAGAACGAAAAGACAACAAAACGACAAAAAGACAGAACGAAAAGACGACATTTTAAGGGCGAAAAGACGACACTTCAGCCACGAAAAGACGCCATTTGATATTGTCGTCTTTTCGTTATTTCATGTGGCCTTCTGTCCTCTTCTCGCCCTTGAAATGATGTCTTTTCATTTTGTCGTCTTTTCGTTCTGTTGTCTTTTCGCGCTGCATTTGTCGTCTTTTCGTTTTGTCGTCTTTTCGTTCTGTCGTCTTTTCAGTGTATCGTCTTTACGTTCTGTCGTCTTGTTGGGGAAATGGATCAAAGAGACAGGATGTGTTCATACCTTATGTACAATCAATAATAAACGGAGTGTAACTATTTCTTTAAATGTGTTTATAAACGCAGAATGGTTGATTTAATATGAATATTAAAACATAATAAAATAAAAATAATATTTTGACTTTGTAATTTAGTAGTAACTTTCCGTGACTGATACTGATGATCATATCTGGACCAGTCTTACTAAATATCATGTTTGGAATAAACGTTATAGTCTTATTATTTAAATTGGTATGTATCAATGTAGGATAGTTTAGCGGACGTGACTATGAATTTGTTTATACAAAATGTAATAAAATGACTTTGTATTTAATGATTTACTTTCCGGGGCCACTTAAAAATAAAGATGATCTTAGCGCTCATATTCTTCGATCTATTGAAACAAATGATAAACAAAATATTGACTTTTAAATTTAACACTAAGTTTCCGGGACTGTTTGTTGAAACCGTCATATCACAATAAGTATACCTTATATTTAGCAATGTATGATGGTGTAGAAACATAATTAAGAATGTGCTTAATATCATACAGAACTGTTAAACATGTACGTGACTGATAATTGGGCGAAATAACGAAAAGACGAAAGACGACAAATGGCAGCGTAAACAACGTCAACAGTTGCATGACGTCATTTTGAGTGAAAATATGTACATGTGAAATATAAACAAACAATGAAAATATAAGGTTTTATTTTAATCATAAAATCCACTATTTCACTGGAAAGTATGTAATAAAGCGTGTTATTTGTCTAGTGATGACCATTTGACAGTACATTTTTTTATCATTATTCTAATTATACATGGTTAAACAAAAACAGGACCTGGTACGTGTAACACGGCACACACTGCAGTTAGTTATATACATGTTTTGTACACGCCGCATAATTCCATTGTATATCGTCCAATGATCTTCATAGCATTTTTCACAATTTTATTAATCGGCTGGTTTTGAAGTCAAGTTATAATTGTTTGTTTCTATGCGTATGGCACGGTATTTATTCAAAAAATCAAAAACAGTTTTTAAAAGTCTTAAACCCGGTTTTAAGAATCTGAAAACCGAATTTAGCTCTCAAAAGACGATCTTAGCTCGATAAACCTACATCATCGCTCGATAATCCATATGTATCGACGAGAAAACGGTTACTAGTCTGAAAATCAGTTTTAAGAATTTTAAAACCGAATTTAATTCTCAAAACCATTTTATAACACGATAAAAATACATTATCATGCAGATATGCATTTTTTCTGCCTAATAAGGGGCGACCTAATAAACTTTGTTTTATTAGGCACTGACCGATAAAGCAAATAAATGCTGAATCCCTCGGCGTTTATTGTACGTAACGTTATCTGACGTCATGCACGTAACGTTGCCTGACGTCATAAAACAAACAAATAACAACATTGCGTCGTCCTCGATAAGCGTAACCTTCTGAGAAATAGGTAATAATAGTAATTCATACAGAAAATATGGATAATCTACATGATAAATAGAATATTATGTCAGTGCCTTTTACTATCAAGTTTATTAGGCTCGGCACGAACACGAAGAATCTCGCCATTCTTGGTTTTCTAAGCCTCGCCTAATAAGCTTGATAGTAAAGAGCACTGACATAATATTCTCTATTTATCGCTCAATAATACGTCTTTTGGGATGGTAGCTTGAATTATAAAATTGGTGTCTATGATTATCGGATGTAGATCTAATTATCATTATCAAGTCTGTATCTGTATCTGTATCGAGTCATACAAACGGTGTTACGTTACGATAAATAGGGAGTATCGATCTTTCGATATCCCTATTTATTTGACCCAAAATCCCAAATGACCGAACGGATAATTCGACCAAAATGACTGATAACCAACTGATCGAGACTGAGCTACCAATCTGACCGGACAACAAAAAAATAGAGTGGTCGCATAATATGACAAAATGGGATATCGACTGATTTAAACTCTACTGTAAACTATTTCCAAACAGACCGAAGAAGATGTTTCGCTTTTCCCTGGGTCAAGGTTTTCATTATAAACATCTTGATTTAGCTTATTTAAAGCTACACAGTCCCTATAAAAACAAATCCTTTTAAGGACATCACATATTGTGTATCATTAGCTAATATTTGCTAGGCTGGGGTTGTATGTTTTATTTATTTGGATTTATACGGTACAGGATTTGTTCTTGCGCTTTAAAAGCAGGATGTGGCTATCGCTTCAGTAATTATGAAACTTTGTCGATGTCGCGTCACCTGGAATACGGGTATATAAAACGTTTTCTTTATATACCCGTATTCCAGGTGACGCGACATCGACAAAGTTTCATAATTACTGAAGCGATAGCCACATCCTGCTTTTAAAGCGCAAGAACAAATCCTGTACTGTATAAATCCAAATAAATAAAACATACATACATTACGTGTTTATAATAGTGTATATAAAGGAAACGTTTTATATAGCAAAATGGCCAGTCATAACAAAATCGCGTGGATAAAACATTCATTACACAATAAATAACCTTCAAATACGCAACATTCACATGCATAGATTTGAACAAAAATTTTACACTGTATTATATTGGATGTAACATAACCCACAAGCAACTAACATTAAAGCTTGTACCTTACATTAAATGATAATATGTGTAAATCCAAGAAATATATTTGATAACATATGTATGAATGTCAAAGAAATGGCGACATAAGCTGCATCATAAACGGGGTACTACTAGGCACACATAATAAATTCGTTTGGCCTGAGAGTACACGTTTACTTTAGATAATTTATTCCATCATTGTTTGTGATCGCGAATGCTGCAGAATACACGCCTGTAAATATACTGAAAAGATAAAGAAACGCATAATGGGTATTTCTGCTATATATTGTATTGTATGTTTAATATGCTACTGCTAATCGAATGTTACAGGGCGGCATTAGGCCTGTCCTTTCGGAAAGAAGTCTTAAACGGCACCGAACACACCACTGATTACCCCTTTAACGTTTTATTATCGACATAATGCGCATTTGGCTCTAGTAGGTCAGCAAACTTATGCTTTAAACGTTGCAATCTCTTAACATTAAACACAATACTGAAATGGCTTGATTTTTTCAAGCGAAACTTCAACATTTATGAATTTCGTGTAACAAAGCATACTTTGTAACAAAAACACTTTGCGATATATCTGGAATATTACGTGGAATTAAGTGTTTATAATAGTGGAATATGTGATATGTGTTTCTTTTTTCCTTTCAGTATAGATGTAAATGCATGTACCGCTTACACCAATAACATGTATGCTTATAAACAAAATGGTGTCGCTGTTTGTGTCGCGAAATCTGATGGATTATTGAAATTACACTTCGTGTTACATGTTGGTATTAATGCAAATGCCGTGTGATATTAATGAGAATGAAATGGACTGATATAAAAAGACTCCAGCAGATTTTTTGCCACTAACCGTTCCAAGGCGGTAGCCCTATTGCCAACCATTTTGTGTTTGTGAAGTCTTATCTCGCCTTCTATTCATCTTTAAAGTCGTTCTTTGTTTCGCTGTGTGTTTGTGGTTGACTGTCGTCCTTGAATGCTACTTTTCCTGTTCGATTTTTATATATATATATTTTTTTTTCAATCATGTTTAGAGCCACTGTTTCAGCTGTAATGCATGATTGTATTGTGCTGTATTAAACGAAGTTATCGAATCGAGCGACGAGTGTGCATTGGTATAATTATGTACAGTATCGAGATCCTTATATACCGTGTTTCAGTCAGTACTCGTACACGAATTAGCCAGTCCCAAATCGTGCAAATAAAGTCAGTTATAGACCTTAAAAATGAAACTACAAGTCGACACCCTATACTGTCGCGCAAATATACTATATATATATATAAGGGTGAGAAAACACATACATCTACTAAATACCTTTCAAAAAGCACTGGATCCCCGAGGGGATACGAAAATGTTGAAATAAATTAATAGATGGGGAAAAAAACATTTATACTGTGCTACGAGGTAGGGCTTGTGTTATCTTTTTCACATTTTTACTCTCTCTTCATAACTAAATGTCAGGGTACAGTTCTACCCTCATCCAACCAGATATGTTCTTTTATTAGTATCACATCTGGCTCCAGAGTGTCTATTCAAAGTTAACAGTTTCTGCAACACTGCCAAACGATAAGTTGTTTTTTAAAGAGTTTTGTTTAAACTGCCGTGTATTTTGGTGTTTTTTGTTTCGTATTTGTAATTTTCGTGTTTGTGTACTCCTGATGAAGGCGTTAGCCGAAAGCGCTTGAAATTTTATAAACTGTAGCACTGTATAAATGTTTTTCCCCCATATATATATATATTGCGCTGTTGTGCTTTACATCATTAAATATGGATTATGTAGCTTTAAGCTGGAATTTTTTTTAACGTCAGACCTAGAAGAGTGAGAGAAAAGCAGACCAAGATAAATAACAACCGAAATATCGTTCTAACAGAAGCGATAAGACTGACTTACAATGACTGACAGACGGATGGACCTGACCAGTCTATCGATAGATATAGAGATTGTCAGACATCACCATAGGATGGTCCAGCGCAGCTGCTCGGGATAGACTGTCAGACAAAGTTGACTTGATAGATCGATGGACCGATTGCCTTTACTTAACAACCAAGTATATAGTTCTAGACGGACTGATTACATGTTTAAGACCAAATATCTTGACCATTATTTACACTGAAAATGGATTGAATTAACTTTACAAATTAGCATCTTTTTCAACTTAATCTTTTAATTTTACCACAGCATGCCGATCAAGGTGACCAAACGAAAGACTACGACTAACCGAGCAGGAAAACGACGTTTCGATAAATCCAAGCCCAACAAAGATGCATACAAATTGACAGACCAAACCGACTGACTAAGAGATTATCGTAGTTACCAAACAAAAAATATTAGACTGAATATATTGACCGGATGTGACCAACCGACTACCCTCTATAACCGATTTAACTCTTCTGCGACAAGGATTATCACAACCTCACTTCTAAGGTGTTGTGATTTACAAACTTCTTCAGATCCGTAGTCATAATTACTTTCATACAATCTGTATCAAAGTTGTTAACAAGTGTATCAAAATAGGTTTTGATTCTATCATTTTGCAATGCACTGCATGTTTAGTTTTTGACTCATTTACAGTTCGCCATTATGCTTTCCTCATTGATTGTGCGCTGATTGTGGACCCTATGATTACGTCTACCTAAATCCTGAAAGAACGTTAAGGTTTGATGTTTTTCTCCAATCTTGTCGTGTCGTGACCATAATGGTTTATTCTCTTGTTGCTATGGCTTCTGCCAAGTCATTGCGTACTTGCTTTGTACCTTTCCAGGTTTTCGTTTTTTATATTTATATATACATGCGTATCTATATGTTTAACTTACATTGCCTTTTAATACTGCCTAGATTGTTATAGGATATATCCTATCGGGGGTATCTTTATTTACACTGTCTCGTTTTATTGAGATGAAAATAGGGTAGTAGTAAGGTTCGGTGCATATTGGGATGACAAGAGGGTAAGAGTGAAGTTTGGTGCACCCTGGAACCTGGTTTAAAACCACAGCTGCATGTTTGCCACTGACCATTTCAAGGCGGTAGCCCTATTGTCAATAAATACTGAAAGTTGGATCCCTGGGAAGCAACAACTAAAAACAAGTGTGTAAAATAGCAGACTTGGTTTTATTGAATCTGTTCATGAGAGGTAATACAAAATGCAACAACGCTCACGCCCTCTAGCACCGGCTTTAGCGGTACTCAACTTTAAAACATCATAGAATGGGTTTGATGTTCCTAAAGGACCAGTAAGTAATAAAGCTACTGATTTGTAGTTGGGTCGACTTTTTACAGCCGCCACACAGCACTGAACAAACCCTAATGTGAATGACATTGGAATCAACACACACAAGCAAGAGTGTAAAGTTACAGACGTTTAATTGAATCTAACCTTTTTATGTTGGTGACGTCGCATACCTTGCCTCTTACTTTACCTTGTGATCGTTGTTTTGTTTCAATGCGTGTTTTTGGTTGACTGTGGTCCTTGAATGCTATATTTTCGGTTCGCGACTTTTATATATACTTTTGACAAGTCGGGCCATAACGAACCGACGGACAATTTAAACTATTTTACAGACAGAACCAGGATTGGTTTTAGAACGCTCTCGCTTGTCCATTGCAATAACATTATAGAATTTTGTAAAGCAAATTTATTTTAACAAGTCATTATCTTTACTTCTGCATAACCACGCCAGTGACTGACCGTTATATCAAGACCGAGATACTGAGCGAGATATTATTGTAACAACCTAACCAAATAGGTAGCCTGACGATAATGGTATCCTTACCTGACCAACTGACTGGGAGACATCTTGGCCGAATATACACTACAGAAATTAATAGATCAAGTGATCATCTGGCTGACCTATATGATCAATAAAAAAGCTAGAATAATTTTAACTGTTTCGCAGTTTTGCTCATTTTAAACAGTTTGAATGTCAAGCCTGCTGACACAATCATATATTGAGAGAGAGAGAGAGAGAGAGAGAGAGAGAGAGAGAGAGAGGATGGGTGGGAGCAATTTTGGGAAAATGAGGACTAATTTTGATTTGCAAAATAAAAAGAAAATTGTCTAAGAATTTAAATTAAACAATATTTTTAGCATTTTAAATCTTTCGTTATTATAAGGGGAATTAAATTGTTTAATTTTAAGACCCGACTACTTATTTCAGTTAATTGAGATAATTTGCAAACAACCATAGGCAGACAGATATATATCATGAAAAAATAAAGTTTAGCAAGCCCTTATGCACACCTAGCTTAAATAAATGTTATGTTATTTTATATTGTGAAGTATTTTAAATCATCGACATGACATAGGTTGCTCTTGTTCACTTACTTTTTGTATTCCAATGTAAGTATCAGAGTTATCTCCAATTTAGTTAAAACATACTATTTCACATTTAAGATTTAAGTAAGGTAAATAGCAAGATTAAACATTGCAAAATAACTGTTATGGGTCTCAAGTTATAAAAACCGCTAAAACAAACGACACTTTCCTTGCCATTACAAAGATATAGGGAACCTAAGTTTATCATTTGTGAAATTACCTCCCTTTACATTGAAATAAGAGCGAAATTATACTTTCTGTAAAACATGTAGATCACCACATATTGCTATTGTTTTCGCATATTTCTTTGGAGACTTATTCCTTTAATATAACTGATAAGTTTGTAAGTTATATTGCACATGCCCGCTTCTTCACATATCCTAGAATCTGGTCAACGGGATTTATATGTTATGTACTTGTTAAACTTATTTTTATCAGTATATATACATCTCGTCCCTCAGTGGAATTCTTTTATAAATGTTTAAATGTTTCGGTATGTGACATTCCATGCATTGCTCAAGTCACAGGGATGGGCACTACATGAGTGTATAGTAACTATTTTCTGTGTGGAGTTTCTCAGGTATAAGCGTATTATTAAAATCGACCTTGAGACTAAGGAAAATCGACGAACCGAAATCAATGTATCACACGTCAAATGTTGTACTTTATTTGTCTGCTTTAGTTCAGATATAATCTATTCCAAGTATTCGTGTTATATTAACCGATTTATATATTCGGTTAAACACGCAACGTGTACGTGGAATTGAAAGACGTGTTTCTCTATCGCATGGTCGGATGAAGCGTGAATTACATATACAAAGACTATGAAAGATCGTCGAACGCGATAAATACAAAACAATATTGCAATCTCGGTTTGACTGAGACTGTTCATGACCGGTAGTGAAACACGTTAGGTATCGTTCATGGCCTCTAGCCCCGGTTTGAGCAGAAAAGAGTAAATATAAAAGTCGGAAATGTAGCATTCAAGATTAACAGTAAACCAAGACCCACACAGAAACAAACAACAATTAAAAAGATGAATAAACTCAATATTCAGAATGTCAATAATAAGACCAGTTTAGCCATCCCGAAGATGGTATGCATATGACGGTAAACATGGAATCTTCAATGCGGTATTTTCATACCAGTAAATTTTTTGTTTACTTTCTCTGTTAAATCGTATACTTTCATGTGTTTAACGTAACCAAGATCTTTGGAAAGGTATTTTTTATTTAAATAAGTATAATTTATAGATGACGATTCATTTAAAAATGAAGATAGTAATTTGACATTAAACTGTAAGAATTTCCATAAAGTTGCACCAGCTTGCTCAAATAAATAAGTATAAAAAACAAACTGCGTGGGTTTCAGTTAATTTAAATTGCCTATTTTTTTCTTAGATTTCCGAACAAAATCTATCAAGATGAATGACAAGTATTTGGGTCACGTCACAGTTTACATATGGGATTATCGAGGAATTAAAGAAGCGATGGGACATGCATCAATGAGTTTGAGTGATGGAACGCATATCAGCTGGTGGTCAATAGTGAAAAACCCAGACAAAACATCGAAATATCTATGGACGGTAAATATCTATTCCAAACATATATAAGCTATTCTATTTCAAGTATCATGCCCACAGTCTCTTAATTGCAAGTTATTTATCGCGTATTCATCTTTAAAAAATATTGCGATTGAGTATTTGACAGTTTTAAGTATTTCATAACACAAGGTATAATCGGATAGTAATAACTGGTAAATGTCTGCCATCTAAAAATACATGCAATATATTAGAGATAACTTTAAATTGCTGTTAATTACAACAGTACAACAGAAGGTGGACATATGGTAACAATGATACGACTTATAGTCATAATCACGTTCATACACTCTTTATTTTACTTGTTAAAAAGTTTATTAAAAGAGGTTATGCCCCTATCATTGTGCAACATACTGCATGTTTAGTGGTTGACCAATTCAGTGTACCTCTCATGAACAAACTCAATAAAACCGAATATGCTACTTTATTATCTTGGTTGTGTTTGCTGGTTCCAAATGATTTCCCTTATCAGTATTTATTAGCATTCACACTAGCGTTCGTTTAGTACAGTGGGGCGGCTGTAAACTGTATCCTCGTGCTACGAATGAGTAGCCTTATTTGTACTGGTCAATTGGGACCAACGAGCCCAGTATAGGTGGATTTGAGGTAGAATACCACTATAGCCGTACTAGGGGACGTGAAAGGTGATGCTTATTAAATTTACCTCTCATGTACAGACTCTTTAAAACCGAGACTGCCACTTTATCGTCCTAGTTGTGTTTGTTGCTTCCAAAGGATCTCCCTTATCAGGTGTTTTATATCTACTTTTATAGAACTAATTTATTTGTGTTATCAATAAATCAACGTATGTACAGTTAATAGTTTTGATTCCACGGGATTTTAAGTGCGATTTCAAATACTGGACAGAACTTAGAGGCTGACATAAAAGGAGACGAAAGCAAAATTGGCCTTATTGTTAAATTTCCCCCTGGTAATGAGTAAATAGACGAGGACAAATTCCGACGATGATGGAACAGAGTCAAGAATACAGGGAGTTATCATCGTAAGAGACAACAATGGTTCCATCTTGCTTTATAAAGCATTTCGAGAAGGCAGTGTAACACGCACGGGGTTCGATGTTCGGCCGCCAGGTTACATCAGACAGTGCGTTGCTGCTCCTACTACGAAAACCCTAAGAAAGTAATTTGCGAAACCTGAACAATTGTTTGTAGATGAAGATGACATCATTGCCAAGTTATCGGAAATCCCATTTAAATTGAACATATTTAATACTTTAATGGCAATGCATGTGTTAAATTAGCAAGACACTGATCTAGTGACTTCAAGATTATCTTAAGAGCATAATATCATATTATGTTTAATTATCTTTTTTCACTTTCTTTCTTTTGCGTAGGATGCATGTCATTTTCATTTCATACTTTTTTCAGTGAATCGGGTACATTATATTAAACACTTTTTGTTATGATTTTAAAAGACCTGCTGGTAATTTACTACTGTAATATTGATTTCAAATTGTTTTATTCTTGAGGTGTTGGTTAATTAAAGGCTTATAGCGAGCTTTAAGTGTAACAAAAGCAAACTTTTCAATCATTTGTTGAAAAGAAATAGAAATGTTAACCAAATCAAATTTGAATTTCATATTGAAGCATCTCTAAAACAAGAGGCCCAAGAGGGCCTGTATCGCTCTACTGGCTAAATGGAGACTGTGATGGGGAACACGACAACGATATGCACAACTAGGCTTGATACTGATCATTCCTGATACGTTTCACTGAAATCCAGCCAGAGTTCAGGAAAACTAGTCCGGAAAATGTCGTGTATGAGGGGCCATTCTTGTCAAAAATCATTCAACCGGAACACGGCAGTGATATGCGCAACTAGTCTTGGTACTGCCACGTTTCGTTGAAATCCGGCCAGGGGTTCATGAGAACTAGTCTGTACAAAGTTAGTGTACTAAAATCTTTAAAGGGCCACAACTGAGCCAAATTCATTTAACCGGAACACGGCGATGACATGCGCAACTAGGCCTTGTACTCATCATCTCCGCAAAGATTTGCTGAAATCCGGCCAGGGGATCAGGAGCACAAGTGTGTATTAAAACATTTAAAGGGCCATAACTACGCCAGACATTATTCAACCGGAACACGACAACGATATATGCAACCAAGTTTCGTTGACAGCCGACCAGTGGTTGAGGAGAATTAGTACAGAAAAAGGTTGTTTATTGAAATCTTTAAAGAGCCACAACTCCAACAAAAAGCATTCAACCGGAACATGACAACAATATGCGCAACTAGGCTTGGTACTGATCATTCCTGCCACTTTCATCGAAATCTAGCGTGGAGTTCAGGAAAACTAGTCCGGATAAAGTTTGTGTATGATGGGCCATAATGATATGCGCAACTAGTTTGTGGCTTTGAAGTAGAATATCGCTTAAGCCGGTGCTAGGAGGCGTGAGAGGTGTTGCACTTGACATTACCTCTCATGAACAGACTCAATCAAACCAAGTCTGCTACTTTTGTCTCTTGTTTGTGCTTGTTGCTTCAAAGATATCCACTTTTCGGTATTTATTGGTACTGATCATCCCTGCTAAGTTTCGTTGAAATTTGGCCAAGCGTTCAGGAGTGTGTGTACAGCGCCATAACTCCGCCAAAATCCATTCAGCCGCAACACGACTATGATATGCGCAACCAAGTTCCGTTGACAGCCGACCAGTGGTTGAGGAGAACTTATCTGGACAAAGATTGGGTATTGAAACATTTAAAGCGCCACAACTCCAACAAATAATCATTCAACCGAAACGCGACAACAATATGCGAACTATGCTTGGTACTGATCATTCCTGCTAAGTTTCATCGAAATTCAGGTAGGAGTTCAGGAAAACTAGTCCGGATAAAGTTTGTGTATAATGGACCATAACTCTGTCAAAAATCATAAAACGGGAACACGGCGATGACGTGCAACTAGGCTTGATACTGATATCCGGACAGGGGTTCAGAAGAGCTAGTGTGTACAAAGTTAGCGTATTAAAACCTTTAAAGGGCAATCCCTCCGCCAAAAATCATTCAACTGGAACACGGCGATGACATGCACAACTAGGGTTGGTACTCATCATCCCCGCCAAGATTCGTTGAAATCGGCTAGGAGTTCAGAAGAGACTAGTCTGGACAAAGTTTGTGTATTAAAACCTTTAAAGGGCCATAACCCCGAGAAATATCATTCAACTGGAACACGGCGACGGTATGCACAACTAGGCTTGATACTGATCATCCTTGCCAAGTTTAGTTGCAATCAGGCTAGGGATTCAGGAGAACTAGTCCGGACAAAGTTTGTGTATAAAAACCCTTAAAGCGCCAGAAATCCGCCAAAAATCATTCAACCGGAACACGACACTGATATGCGACCAGTGGTTAAGGAGAACTGTCCGGACAAAGTTTGTGTATTGAAACCTTTAAAGCGCCACAACTCCAACAATAATTTCATGCAACCGGAACACGACAACAATGTGCGCAACTAGGCATGGTACTGATCATTCCTACTAAGATTCATCGAAATCTAGCAAGGAGTTCAGGAAAACCAGTCCGGATAAAGTTTGTGTAAAATGGACCATAAGTCCGTCAAAAATCATTCAGTAGGAACACGGCGATGACATGTGTAACTAGGCTTGATACTGATCATCCGTGCCAAGTGTCATTAAAATCCGGGCAGGGGATCATGAGGGTTCACCATACAGGAAATCTAGTCTGTAAAAAGTTAGTGTATTAAAACCTTTAAAGGGCCATAACTTTGCAAAAATTCATTCAACCAGAACACGGCGATGACATGTGCAACTAGGCTTGGTACTCATCATCCCTGCCAAGATTCGTTGAAATCCGACCAAGTTTTCAGGAGAACTAGTCCGGACTACGTTTGTGTATTAAAACCTGTAAAGGGCCATAACTCTGAAAAGAATCATTCAATTGGAACATGGCGACGACATACACAACTAGGCCTGGTACTGATCATCCCTAACAGGTTTCATTGAAATCCGGCCTGGGGTTCAGAAGAAATAGTCTGGAAAATAGTTTGTGTATTAACACCTTTAAAAGGCCATAACTTCGCAAAATCATTCAACCGGAACAAAATAACGATAAGCACATCTAGGCTTGGTACTTATCATCCCTGCAATGTTTCGTTGAAATCCGGGCAAATGAAGGCCCTGTCGTCTTAACGAGGCAAAATACAGAATTTTTAACTAAATCAAGGGCCATAACTCCGGTGTTACTATCGGATTTGGCTGTTTTCTTAACTCGTTCCATCAGTAATCTGGTAAAGTATGACAAGGACTATCACAACCTGACTTCTATGGCGATGTTATTTATAATCTTCGTAAGATTCTTGGTCATGATCACTTTCATACTATCTTCGTTAAACTTGTTAAAAAGTTTATCAAAAGAGGTTATGACCCTATCATTTTGCAACATACTGCATGCTTGGTGGTGGACCCTTTTACAGTTCGCCACTATGCTTTCCTCTTTAATTGTACGATGACCGGACAGGTTGTGGACCCTATGATGACACCTACCTAAAGCCCATTGGGACGGTGGCGTTTGATGTTTGTCTATGATCTTTCTTGTCGTGCCCTTAATGGTTTATTTTCTTGTTGCTCTGGCTTCTGCCAAGTCACTGAGTGCCTTCATTGTGGCTTTCTAGCCTATTGTTTTTTTGTATTATATTTACACGAGCATATTTGTGTTTTACTTATATTGCCTATTGCTGCTGCCTTGTTGGTTAGATATTAGATCATGGCGGGGATTTCTGTATTTACACTGTCCTGTTTTAATGGGATGACAGTAGGGTAAGTGTGAGGTTTGGTGCACCCTAGAACCGGTTTAAACCCCCCAGTTGTCTACTTTGCCACTGACTGTTCCAGGGCGGTAGCCCTATTGTCAACCCCTTTTGTGTTTGTGATGTCGTTTGCATTGATGATTACGTTGACTTTCTTGTTTGTCTGTTTGCGTGTTTGTTTCTGTGTTTTGTGGTTCACTGTCCACCTTGAATGCTACTTTCCCGATCTTTTTATATTTCTTTGGTAAAGATCAGATGAAAAATGAATACCCTATCTTCTTAACGAGGCAGAATACAGCATTTTTAAATAAATCAAGTGCTATAACTGTCACTGGTCCTATCTGGCTGGTTTCGAACTTGTCCGAGCTTCCATTGATGATAACAATCTGCGCAAGTTTGTTAAAGATCAAATAATAAATGAAGTTGCTAGAGTGTTCTGATATTAACAATCTGGTAAAGTTGAGAAAAGATCCGATGAAAAAGGAAGGCAAAGGCCCTATCGTGTTAACGAGGCAAAATTATAGCATATTTCAGAAAATCAAGGGCCATAACTCCAGTGTAAATGGTCCGATCTGGCTGGTTTTCGAACTGTTCTGAGTTTTCATTAATATCAACAATCTGGTAAAGCTTGGTAAATATTGGATGAAAACTGAAGGCCCTGTCGTGTTGACGAGGCAAAATATAGCCATTTTAACTAAATAAATTACCATGACTCCGGTGTTACTGGTCCGAACTGGCTGGATTTCAAACTTTCCGAGCTTTCATTGATATAAAGACACTGACAAAGATCAGTTAATAAAATTGCTAGAGTGTTCACAAGGAAGAAATGGCATTCTTCGGCAAAATAAGGGCCATAACTCCAATGTTACAGGTCCTATCTGGCTGGTTTTCGAACTTGTCCGAGCTTTGATAGATGATAACAATCTGTGTAAGTTTGTTAAAGATCAAATAATAAATGAAGGTGCTAGAGTGTCCACAAGGCAGAATATGGCATGTTTCAGCAAATCAAGACCCATTACTCTGGTGAAGGTAATTCGATCTAGCTGGTTTTCGAACTTATCCGAGCATTCATTGATATAAAGACACTGGCAAAGTTTGGTAAAGATCCGATTAATAATGAAGACCCTATTGTATTCACAAGGCAGAAGTTAACGGACGACGACAGATGATGACGGACAACTCGCCATCCCATAAAATGGTGAAGGCAATCTTGCTAATTAGTAGGTCATATTGCTTACTGACCGTTGTGTCGTTTTCATTGTACCTTTAATTTGCTGTTTGTGGTACTGTGCCTATTGCGTTTGGGTGCTATAATTTCCCAAGGACCATTTTTCTCATTTTGGTAGAAAAACAAATATGTGTAAGACACATATACTCCGAGGTAGATATTAATATGATAAGCAACAACGGCTTGAGAAATAAAATCATAAAATCAAATATTTTCTATATCTTTTATTTGCTCATTCATTCATATTCTGATTTTGAAAGGCATAAAAGGACCAAACTAAAATATAGTATGTTTCATCGATAGCCAAGTATGTGTTCTTGTTGTAATAATGTCAGGGCTTTCTTTACTAACGCCTTTAATGAAAATTATAACATGCGGGCTGATGTTTGTAGAGCGTTATCTTCTCTTTTAGATGCCATCTTTATTATATACGTAAAACCATTTACCACCAGGTTGTTGGTAGTCCTACGGGTACTGACTGTGCGCCAATTGTCGCAGATTTGTTTTATATTGTTATAAAAGTGATCTTATTGGAGGTTTTGTCACCTACTAGCCAGAGAGACATTATCCGCTTAATAATACTTCTCGGTATCTGGATGACATACTGAATATTGATTATCCGTTGTTTGGCCACATGGTCACTTATCAACCAGAGGTCACGTTGAATAAAGCCAATAGTTCGGAAACCATAGCAGCATTTCTAGATCGTCCTAACCCTAACTCTTCTCTTTTAGATTAACACATTTTCAAGCTGATTTAAATACCTAAATTGAACTTCTACCCTATAGTTCACGAAACCTCTGTATCTTATTCTCGGTATCATTGCTATCAGTTTACTTGGGAACCCCTTATTAATAATATAATCTTTATTTTGTAATCGTTCATGTAGTACTCAGAAATTATTTCTACTATAAAACTGTTTATTGTAAACACAGAACTAGTAAGTGAAAATACACTTCATTTTCTTATTTCTCGGAATTTATTCACCGTGGTCTTTTAAAGATCTATATATATCATGTAGGTATAAAAGTCGAACAAAAAATGTAGCTGTCATAGAATACAGTCAAACAAAAACACCAAGTTATAAACGTAACAAAGTATCGATTATAGTGTTTACTTAACAGGCTATAAAGAGTGTTAACCCGACTGTAAAACAGAATCTAGACGAAGACATAAAAGGAGAAGAAAAAAAACCCGACCTCATTGTTCAATTTCCCCCTGGTAATGAGTTAGTAGACGAAGAAAAAATCCGACGATGGTGGAACAGAGTCAAGGATACAGAAAAATATCATCTTAGAAACAACAACTGCTCAACAATGATTTACAGAGCATTTCAAGAAGGCGGTGTAACAGGCACGGGATTCGATAAGAAGTTCGATGTTTGGACTCCAGGTTGCATCCGACAGCTTGTTACTGCCATTTATGAAGCTAAAACTCAGAAAGTAATTGTGAAACCAGAACAATTTTTTGAGGATGAAGATGATATCCGTGCCAAGCTATCGGAAACGCACATTCAAATTCAACATTATCCAATCCATAATACCATTTGTAAAACAAATCAATGGAATAGTATTCTCATGTACATATTGTTTGCTGTGCTTTACGTTTATTATGGATAATTAATACTTTATCATGATATTATGTATAGTTAATACTTTATCTAACATTAGTCTTAGTACTGTATGAAGCATATCAATGTCCTATCAAGAGTTATTCTTCTCCCCGGGTCTATGTATACTCAATGAGGGTTTGCCACTAGCATAAACGAGTATGTTATATCTGCAAGTAACCATTGTACGTTTATTTGTAAACTGTCAATGAGAGTTGACGTTTATAAGTACACTGACAATGGCAATTTGCATGTCAGCGCCATTGTAATTATTGGTTCCAAAGTGAAAGTCTAAAAGTAGCATATACTAGTACCTGCGTCATACAATTTGTTCTACAAACTACGTACTTTCTTACAATAAAATAAAACTAACTACCTAAATGTTATGAAAATTAGTGTAAACGATCCCTTGTTGTCAGAAATGTATGTCATAGACGAAGAAATTCAGATAGGATTACATATTAGTGTTGATGTTGTCCATTGACCGCGAGTTATTGCGTACTATGAGATGAAATCCACGAGGAGTAAATCTTTACCATTCATGAGGCTGCATAACTCTCCCAATGCACTGCGAATAAGATGTAACATCTAAGTATATGCTTCACTTATTATATTAATTGGTTGTGCATTTGTTTAAAAATGTGATAGCGTTCCTTATAAGTTTAAAGCGCCAATAAGTCACCATTTATTCCACGTTGTATCCTTGAAAACGTTGATCTATTTTTTATTGCTCTTTGAAATATCAATAATTCATCATTTTGAAATGCATGTAAATAGACTTCTTTATTTACACTGTCCTGTTTTAATGGGATGACAGTAGGGTAAGTGTGAGGTTTGGTGCACCCTATAACCGGCTTAAACCCCCCAGTGGCCTTTGTTGCCACTGACCGTTCCAAGGCGGTAGCCCTATTGTCAACCCTTTTGTGTTTGTGATGTCGTTTGCATTTTTTATTACTTTTGCCTTCTCGTTTGTCTGTTTGCGTGTTTGTTTTTGTGTTTTGTGGTTGACTGTCGACCTTGAATGCAGCTTTCCCTGTCCGATATTTTTTATCTTTTTTACCATAAATAATATAAACATACAGTAGTTGCAATCTTCTATTTTTAATTGAATTATAAGTTTTTATAGCACTCTTCGCCAGAACGGAGTGTTTTAGCAAACGTGTATTTGTCTTTTCTCATGTTTAACTTATTGCAACGATTACATGTATACACACATTGTAAGGTTCATGAAGGATGGCCTCGAACTTCCATGGACCTATGAGGCACAATAAAGTTTTTATTATAAGTAAAACAAATAAATAATAAATACTTTGATGGCAAAGCATGTGTGAAATTAGCAAGACACTGATCTAGTGACTTCACGATTATCTTAAGAGCCTAATATTATTTAACTTTTAATTATTAGAAGTATATCTTTATGTATATCGTTGTGTGCCTGTTACTGTTAACATCATATGTATCAACATTTATATTTAACTTTATTCCTGGCTCCGTACCCAGGGACCCTCGGTGGGGGTCAACATTTCAAATACACTAAAAATGCAATTACACTGCCCTCCACCTCTACCCCTGACAGACTTCCGAGTTTGAATTAATATAATATAATCGTTTGAAATGTTGTTTATCTTTCATAGACGAGTATATATACCAAGGTATGCGCAAAAATGACGGTTTAATTAAATGTTTAGTGTTTTTGACCGGACAAACGGAGGCGATTTTAATATTCCAGTGCTTTTTCAAAGCGTGCAGCTAAAAATGATATGAACTAAATACAAAAGTCGAACGGGAAATGTAGCATTCAATGGCCATAGTCAACAAACAAGAGGCCCAAGAGGGCCTTTTGGACGCTATATTGGCTAAAACTGCTCTTATATCAAAGGTTGTCGTCACAAAATTCCCATCAGTACTTCTTTTAAAAAGATTGCCAAAAAAATCCCACAAAACAACAAGAGGCACAATTATATACAAGAGTTGCGCGCAACAGGGTGTCTCGCCTAAAGTGACATGTCCACCAAACATATTTCAAGCGATCTCCATCTTGAATAAAATCAAAGGTTTATGCAACATCAAGTTCCTTTGTCTGCATTTATAAGGGTAAAGTTCATAGTTTTCCATAAAAGGAATAAATGCAAATATTGACGAATGGACAGACATTAACATTCCATAGACCGGATTCGGTGAAAAACAACACAACAGACGTGTATCCATATCAGCTTGTTACTTCATTATGCTAATTTAAAATATGGGCTTTACTTATGGACAGTGTCCCTTTAAAAAGTTAATTTCATACTGAAAATATTTAGTGTGCAAACGTGTCCACTATTATAATTGGGAAGTATCATGTTACACAAACACTGTTTTTTTCTCTCACAAATTGACATTTTAATGTAAGCATATATCCTGTTTTATCATGAACATGTCATCACAAATTAATGCTGGTATCTGCTTGTTGATGCAATGAAATAGTTGTGTTAAAGGCCAGGTTTGAGTACAAAAACTTCAACATGGCCCATTTTCATTATGCTATCAGAGAGGTTTAATCACAAATTTCTAATCATAAAGCATTTCTAAAGCATTTGTAAACACTAAAATGTTGCATGTAAATATATTAAACATTACTCTGTACCGATATAGTTATTTACAGTCAACCTAGAGAGAAGGGAAGGATACATAGGAATCAGGCTATCAAATAGATTCCTAATATTCTTTAGTGTTCTTGGAAGATAGACTCCAATACATGGGACCGCATGGATAACAACGTAATTAGTGTGTGTTTTATAAGCTCAAAGTTACAGTGTTCCTTTAAATAGAAGAATTATTTTAGCAAACTTGGTTGTTGTGTAATGTTTGCCAACATTAAACATTTTTAGTGCTAATCATTTAAATATAAAAGTGTCATTGTCATATTCAATCATTATTGTCTTTGATATCATTTATTTTTAATAAATGAGTTTAGCTAGAGAAAGATTTGTTATTTTTCTATTTTCCAATCATCAATTAACATGGAAATGTAAGTCAAATAGATTGTTTTTAGTTGCCATGTAATTGCTGTAATTAATTGCTGCAATTATAAGCTTGTCAACTTATCAGTTAACAACGTGACATTTTAATACTAATATAATAATTACTTTATTCAGTATTAAACATTCAGTATAACGTTTATAGCCTACACACAATACATATACAATGCAGTGAGAACATTAAAGAACAAATGTGAGAAAATAAGAAAGAAAAAAGACTACATGGTATATAAAATCTACATTTAAGTTTACAGGGAAGCGTTATAGTTTTTTTTTCTTTTTTTTAAATGGAAAAAAGGTTGAAATGTGGTAAAGAAATTTAAACTTGCATTTCATTTCGAAATTTAAATGTTCCAATTAATTGCTGCTGTTAACTTATCTGTTAACAACGTGACATTTTAATAATAATAGAATAGAATAGTTTATTTCATACAAAAGGCCATAGGCCCATGAGTACACAAATTTTTATTTAACAATATACAAAATATCAATAGTTGGTGATACAGTAATATTATAATTACTTTATTCAGTATTAAACATTCAGGATAACGTTTATAGCCTATACACAATACATATACAATACAGTGAGAACATCAAAGAAAAAATGTGAGAAAATAAGGAAAAACAACAACAACATGGTATACAAAATCTACATTGAAGTTTACGGAGAAGCGTTATAGCTTTTCTTTCTTTTTTTAAATGGGAAAAAGGTTGAAATGTGGTAAAGAAGTTTAAATGCGTAATAAACATATTTTGATAAGTTTATAATTGTTCTGTTCGAGTTATTAGACATTAACGCATCACATTTTTTATCGTGGGCCATCTGCAAAAGTAAGGTTTAAAATAGTTCTGTCTTAAGTGCCTATATATCTGACATACAAGCACAAAATGGTATTCGTTTTCTACTATACTCTGGGTACAATGTATACATTTCCTATTTCCTCGCGGAATATTAAGATATCTACCATTTTCAATAGCTAAATAGCCCTTTATCGCGAGCCTCACTGTGTCTAAAAATAGATTATATAAAAATCGATACCACAATGCAACGCGCGACGGCCATGTTTTGCGGACAAGGAAGTAACTTATAAAAGCATTTCTCTAGTAAATAAATCAATAATATCTCGTAATGGCATCAATATCTACAGAAAAACAGCGTAAAAGAGGTGCAACTAAACATTGTGCGCATTGAACCTGCAACAGTGACTCTAGATACCCTGATCGATCAGGAATGGAAGGCATTTTCTTCATAAGATTTCGGAAGCCTAGAAAGGAGTTTGAAAAATGTGTTCGTTGGGCAAAGGCATGTAGCCGAGTCGGGTTTGATGAAGAATATGTGAAGAAGGACACGTATATATGCAGTGCACATTTTGTGGGTGGTAAAGGTCCAACAGACAGTCACCCGGATCCGATCCCCGCAAATGCAACCCGATACGAAGACTTCGAAGTAAGTGAAAATATGTGTATACATAGATCTCTATACTGTATACAGTTTATATGTGGGACAAATATTCCACTCATCAGGACTTTTCATGACTTCTACTTGACAGTCTTTAAGAAGACAGACTAATCAGTCCACCATCTCATAGCCTTATTATTAATAATTAGGTTTATATTTATATATAAGCGATGGTGAAAAAAAACGTTTCTCAACCGTGACTCGAACCCAGGGTCTCTGGTTTACCATACCAGGTCTCTAACCACTGAGATAGCGAGGACATACGGTTAGGAATCGATTATTCACCATTTACCTGTACCGGGTTAATATATAAATCCCAATTAACACAAACTTTTCGTGACTAACTTTTAGGTATATAAGTGCCACAAGTAATTAATTGAAATAAATACAGTTTTTCCCCCATCATTTTGCTAGGTAGTGTCGGGGTATTTAAACAATCCTTTTTTTAAGTACTATTCAAGAAATAGTTTTATTAAATAAACATCTAAACTGATTAAATATTATTGCTTTCTTTTTTATATCTAATCAGAAAAAAGTCCCAGGCAATCATGTTTCCTAAATAAATATTTCCAGGTCGAGCGACTCAAAAGACAGCCAAGGAGAAAGGTCCAAAGACAGCTCACAATGTCACCAATTGAGAATAAAATGCCAACCACCACCACCACCAAAATCTCAGATGAAAGTCATGAGTTTCCTGCAGACCCCAAAACAAAAGAAGAGGAGATTGCTGAAATTTGGCTGTTGTTAGGCCAAGAGGCAAGTTAAAATTGTTTGCTTATAATTATATATATCATGCATGGATAGATCTGTTATTTCATTAATATCCTTCGGAATATTTCTTTATATACCGGTAGTATATAATATTTGTACTTGATGTCTTGTACGTAATAATAAACGATAAATGTACTTTTACGCATTCTAAGAAGCCTTCCAATACATATTTTTTTAAATCATTAAATATTTAAACATAAATTATATATATATTTTAGAAAAAAAACATACTGTTGGTGAAGTTTGTATTAATAACATAATAATTATATATGTATTTATTTTCTTTCCCAGACGAGCAAAGCCAAGGAAAATAGCAACGTTGGTGTCTTCCTAGATCATGTAGATATGCAGTGTGATCATGAAAACTCGGAGCAGGTATATATTTTTGTATATAATATATTAATGAATTATTTTTATATCCTAAATGTGGTTATTAGGGGAGGAGCGTTTATTAGGGATTATATGGTATACTACAAGTTGCCATTTTATTTGATACACAACACAATTCTTCTATTTAACTGCATAATTCATTGTATTATTTTTTATAGTAACATTTACTTGTTTACATGCCCGTTGAAGGGAATTTGTTGATTTACACTGATCTGGTTTTACACTGGCCGCACGAGTCGTTGTAAATCGTCTCTATGAGGGAAAGGGCCAATTATTTACTTTCTATTTGTTCCCAGATACAGGACGAAATCTTGTTTGCCAGACCTGTGTGTGACAAAAGCTCCCAGACGGAAATAAGCAGTTCTCGGGAAGTGAATTTAAGTATACAGAACAAAATTTTAGAAAACGAAAATTTTGACCTAAAATCAAAACTGGACCACGCTCAGGCAGCGCGCAACGAAACCTCAGGTGATGCCAAAATACAGCAAACTGTAAGTGTCCGATGTGACTTTGATTTCCTCTTTAATTGTACGATGACCGGACAGGCTGTGGACCCTATGATGACGCCTACCTAAAGCCCATTGGGACGGTGGCGTTTGATGTTTGTCCATGATCTTTCTTGTCGTGCCCTTAATGGTTTATTCTCTTACTGCTCTGGCTTCTGCAAAGTCATTGAGTACCTTCATTGTGGCTTTCTAGGCTATTGTTTTTTTGTATTATATTTACACGAGCATATTTGTGTTTTACTTATATTGCCTATTGATGCTGCCTTGTTGGTTAGAGATTAGATCATGGCGGGGATTTCTTTATTTACACTGTCCTGTTTTAATGGGATGACAGTAGGGTAAGTGTGAGGTTTGCTGCACCCTAGAACCGGTTTAAACCCCCAGTGGCCTACTTTGCCACTGACCGTTCTAAGGCGGTAGCCCTATTGTCAACCCTTTTTGTGTTTGTGATGTCGTTTGCATTTATTATTGCTTTTGCCTTCTTGTTTGTCTGTTTGCGTGTTTGTTTCTGTGTTTTGTGGTTTACTGTCCTCCTTGAATGCTACTTTTCCTGTCCGATCTTTTTATATTTCTTTGACATTTCAGAGGTTGAAAATGACGACAAAAAGTGCAAATTTTTTACTGGACTTACATATATTCAGCTCTTACAATTATGGAATTTTCTGACACCATCTCTAGAACATTTAAAGTATTGGAATCGTGCCTCAACAAAGAAGGATAAATATCAGATTTCGCTACAAAATGCATTCCTGGTGACGTTGATGAGACTTAGAAATGGATATACGAACCAGGATCTTGCATACCGATTTGGAACAAGCGTGTCAACAGTATCGAATACAATACTTACATGGATACAATATATGTACACTGAATTTTTACCCTTGAAAACATTCATGTTTGCAGAAAGATCCAGAATTAAAGAGACCATGCCATTGTGTTTTAAAAAATACAAAAATATTAGATGCATAATTGATTGTACCGAATTCTTTTCACAAAGGCCTAGCAACTTCCAGCGTCAAGGAAATTTGTATTCAAGCTACAAGTCCCACACTACATACAAAATGTTGGTGTCTATTTCACCAAATGGTGCAATCATGTTTGTTAGCGAGGTATTTGAAGGCTCTATTTCTGACCGAGAAATTGTTGTAAAATCTGGCTTTTTAAATTTCTTGAATCCAGGCGATACTGTCATGGCAGACAGAGGTTTTAATATAAGAGATTTGTTGAATGACAAAAAAGTAGACTTGATCATTCCGCCATTTTTATTAGGCCGTAAACGTTTGACCGCACAGGAGGAAGCCCTCACTAAAGACATAGCAAAACACAGAATACATGTTGAAAGGTCAATAGAAAGGATTAAAAAATTTAAATTGTTGCAAAGAATAATACCTTTGTCATTGGAACCTGTAATGACTCAAATTGTTTATATTGTCAGTTGTCTTGTAAATTTTCAAGAACCTCTTGTAAAATAAATGCTGACCAGTCTGTAAGTGACTCAGATTGATGTAGTTTACAATGGTTGCTAGGTCATTATGTTCGGTTCAAGTACTACAACGGTTAATTCAGTATCATTTTAGCTCGGCTTTTCCTATGGTAAAATATAGCTATTGTCATGACTTGATCGGTGTCAGTCGTTGTCTGCGTCCGGGTTAAAGTTTGTATGTATGCTAGTATCTCGCAAAGTAGTTTACATAATGGATTTTTAAAACATTATAGCCCCTTTTATACTGGCTAAAGCTTGTATATAAGCTTGTACTATACATCATAATGTACTATACATAATGGATTGAAAACTTCACAAATGTATTCATTATAAATGAAAAACTTGCCACGCGCATTTAACATAGCTCTGCGACACATTTTGATAAAGTTATGTACCTCTTTGGACAAAGTCAATTACTTTGTTAACATTTTACAATAACGCTTATCTCAGAAACTGCTCTTGTTAGTCAACTTACAAAACAAATTGAATTCTTGTAGATAGATTTAAGAAGATGAGAGAGGTATTAATATAGGTGTGTAAAAAGTTATTGTTTGTGAGAAATGTCATTGTTAACTTAATATAAAAAATGCTATTAAAATAAACTATAATCCAGCATTAACTAATTAAGCTTTCTTCTTTATATCTAAGAACCCTGCAAGGTAACAATATTGATAAATTGAGTAGGTGGCGTGACATCATTAATGAGTAGAGTTTAACTTAAATGAACAGTTGAAATCACCTTATTTAGCATAATAATGTTATATCACTTACTTTGAGGAATATATATAGAGGATATTTTTCGGTTTAGAGCAAATATACGATTTTATTTTCATCGAGAAGTGAGAAAACATATAATTTCACGAGTGGCTTAGAACGAGTGAAAATATTTCCGTTTTCTCACTGCGAGATAAAAATAACAAATATTATTTTTATTATATAACTCACATGCTTGAAACCTATGCAGAAATATGCAAGAAGATAATAGGAATCAATGACATCAATAACGTCAACAACATCAACAGTTGCATGAGGTCATTTTCAGTGAAAAATATAATTTTCACATGTGATAATATATAAGGTTTGGATTTAATCATAAGATCCAATATTTCATTGAAAAGTATATAATAAAAAGGTGATATCAACTATTCAGTAGGTTAAATCTAATACAGGGCCCCATATATGGAAGCTTGAGTGACAGAATAGATAAAAGTGTAGGTCCTGTTCAGAGTGCACAGGGTATTCACTGGTTGCAAATGTCATCAGCGGGGGGCGTGTCTCTCATATAACAATGTGAATTGTATTATCTACAAATAATGATGTACAAAAAACGATACAAATAGTTTTAATCAACATAAATCTTTATTGATATTAAACAACATAAGTGAAAAAAGTTGTCTCGAATAAGTTTATTTGTTTGGTGTTTTACGTCATTTTCAACACATGCAAGGTTATATATGGTTGTTTATTTTGTGGTGGAGGCAGACCACCCACTTTTCCTGGGTAGAACCAGTACTGTACACCTCCCGACATCAGTAAGAAGCGACACTTACAAGTCAAGCTGCCAGTGGGATTCGAACCCACAGCGGTGAGAGGCGAAGGTTTACAACATAACGTCGTGTAATGTTACTGTATCACAGTATATGTGTATCGTCAACAGAAGTATCACGATACATGTTTATGACATTTAATCAAACATCAATCTGTGCGTCCCCAATAAATATTTGACTACAGTTTCATTGGTACAAGTCTGCGAGGAACCCTCATTTCAAATATCTCTGGCACTAACCATGACCTATGAAATGCAAAAAGTTTGTTTTTTAGATCCATCCAAAAATCAGGATTGAATCTTACCCTTACAGTAACAGTATTTCCTTCTGATCCCCAGACAAGAAGGTCACACCACTGCTTGCCTAGAACCCCAAGTTGAGTTTGTATCTGAAAGTAATATGCATGTGTTTCTTTCAATAAAAAATCACCATTTTTCTTCTCCAAACAGAAATTACACAGTTGTTTCTTGTTCAGTATTTTGTCATATTCCTCAATGTTTTTATTTTGCATAATAATTGGACATTTAATTTCAAGTAATCTATCTTTTTGATTCTCCCTGGGATCATGCACTAACCCATCAGGACTTGCTCCTATTTCGGGATATTCTGGATTAACCCAAAACCCAGATTTTGATACATTAAATCCTGGTACCTCGGTTTCCATGTTGGTCTTATAATTCAAAAATGCACCGTTTTCACTATCACGTCCATATTTCATGGCTTTCGTTTGAACTGTGTCGAACCATAGCTTGTTCTTCAGGATGTTATATATTGATTGAGAACTCTTTGCATTCGCTACAGTTTTGCTAGATGAGGCTGTTATTCGCACGCGCCTTTCATTGAACCATTGTTGCGTGCATTGAATTTCTACTATTTCAACTGGAGTTTTACCGCCTGACACTGAAATGTTGGAAGTTAATTTTGTGACGTTTTCTTTCAAGTTTAGTTTCTGATCATTATCTAACACATAGTCATCATATATTCTGAATAATAACGACTGCCACATGGTTTGTTGTTGACTACCGCTTTGAAGTGCAGAAAGAAAATCAGATACCGTCTGTTGTTCACTTCTGGATTCCATTGTAGGTGTGGGGTTATATGTTATAATATCATCTACTTTCCTTTTTTTTAAACTCATGTAAGAGGCAGCGGGAATAGTCTGGGTTTGTTTTTCTTTTGTACGTCCTTTATTCTATTCGCATGATTTGGAGGTACATGATGCTGGTTCTGTGCCATATTTGTCTATGTAGTCCTTAAGTGCTGTAAGTATTCCGACAATGTGTGAGCACCTTCCCATTGCACTGGCTTTACAATCACATGAACCCTCTTTTATGAAGCCACTTTCTGTACTGATTTGTACCATGGGAAAATACTCTTTGGAGGTTTCATATGATGCCAACACAGTAGCCTTCAAGAAGTATGTACCTTGTTTCGAACAGTCTCGCATTCTCTGAACATGCCCACTCGTAAAATAATCTGCCCCCTTTTTCATCGGCTTAGCTGTATGGAGGTCTTCTATGTCTCCATCACTATCATCGTCACAATCTGTTTGTCCCAGATATTGCACAGATTCAATAATGTGGTGGTGAATGTGACCTTGATTGAAATGTTTTGGCAGATTCACAGATGGGAAGTTGTTCCACCCAGTTATAGGAGGCAAAGGCGGTTTTGCTACATCTGTGTCCCCGTTCTGTTCTTTTGTTTTCAGCTTGAGATCATACCAATGTCCACCATCAACTGACACAGGAAGAATCTTGTCACTGCCAGTTTCGATGCAATTTTTCACCCTGAAAAAAAAACGCATCAATATAAATAACCTTTGAATATAATAAGTTATAAATAAGAGTAAAAAATCATTAGGTTGCTGTATCGGTGTTGGGGGAACGAAAAAACATATATATATAAAAAATGACAATATTTATTTTTTTATGTTTTTTTTATTACTTTATATTTGGTTCCCAACAGGAACTAGAACAAAAAAATAATAAATAACACGTTTTTTTTGTTTTCTTTGTTTTAGTGGCCAACATCGATACAGAAACCCGAGAGTAAACTTATAGCGTAACGTTACCCCACCCATCCCGTATCCATTTTTCTAGTATCCATTTTTCTACATCTAGGTACATGTATAATCTAAATCTATAAGCAGGTAAGTTAAGAAACGTGTGTCATTTGACCATACTGATTCTGTCGGCGGTATAAAGAAAAAAAATGAAATGATAGGACACAAAGAAACATAGTCATAGATCGAGTAAAGACAGACAAAAAGGTAAATTTTCCAAACTGGCATTAACTGCGTTCGCCACCTTCAAATCTGAATCAATCCGTCTTATTTTTTGACGAGCATCTATAAACAAAGGATACCGTACTTTTCTTTTTTTTATTTCGTTGCAAATGTTTATTATTTTAGAATAGTTTGTATTCTAGAACTTGAAACGCACAAAAAGAAAATATATCTATGCGCCGATCGAAATCAAATATTTGTGTATGTCGGGTACCTTACCTTTCAACGAGTTCTTCCTTATTCCCACTGCATTTTAAACCTCTACACTTTAGCCATCGTTTAAGCTGGGCATTGGAGTGCTTTTCAACCATAGAATATAAAGGTTTTGCTCCAGGAACATCGTTTTCTAAGAGCAAAACGGTTGGGATATTGCTGCTTGACGCCATTGTTACACCGTGTACACACTGCTTTGCTTGTCCGCAATTCCAAAGGAGTCTGGGAATGTTACTATTTTTAGAACGCAGTTCAATTCGGTGATGTATCATAATGCTGCCTGCGAGATAGGGCTATTGTGAGAGGAGAGTCTAAATCTACCCAGTGCTATTCGGAATTTATTATCATCTAATAGGTTCAAATATGTTTCAATATCAAAACTCTGTTTATAGCGGCAGTATGATGATTTTAATTTGTTAGAGTGATTGATATTTAATACCGAGTGTGGTGATATGAGTCATTCAAGAAGCGTTGTTTTATTAATTTATATCAAATGGAATATCAGCTTCAAATTGATATAACCAAACATAAGAAAATCCAAGGTTGTCAAGGGAACCGTTATAATATTATGATTATCAAACATCTTTTTTCAACATTATATATATTCTTTTTTCCAATATATTTTCATTAAGATGTAATATTTTAATCTAAGAGTATCATGTTTTATTCCTTATTAACATTGCCGTTCATGTCGGTCTTTTTGCGTGTTGATGGGTTTACTGTGTCCTGTGAAAGAAATATAAAAAGATCGGACAGGGAAAGTAGCAGTCAAGGAGGACAGTCAACCACAAAACACTGAAACAAACACGCAAACAGACAAACAAGAATGCAAAAGTAATAATAAATGCAAACGACATCACAAACACAAAAGAGTTGACAATAGGGCTACCGCCTTGGAACGGTCAGGGGCAAAGTAGGCCATTGGGGGTTTATACCGGTTCTAGGGTGCACCAAACCTCACACTTACCCTACTGTCATCCCATTAAAACAGGAAAGTGTAAATAAAGAAATCCTCGACATGATCTAATCTCTAACCAACAAGGCAGCATCAATAGGCAATATAAGATAAACACAAATATGCTCATGTAAATATAATACAAAAAAAACAATAGCCTAGAAAGCCACAATGAAGGTACTCAATGACTTGGCAGAAGCCAGAGCAACAAGAGAATAAACCATTAAAGGCACGACAAGAAATATCATAGACAAACATCAAACGCAACCGTCCCAATGGGCTTTAGGTAGGCGTCATCATAGGGTTCACAGCCTGTCCGGTCATCTTACAATTAAAGAGGAAAGCATAGGCGAACTGTAAAAGGGTCCAACACCAAGCATGCAGTACGTTGCAAAATGATAGGGTCATAACCTCTTTTGATAAACTTTTTAACAAGTTTAACAATGATAGTATGAAAGTGATCAAGACAAAGAATCTTACGAAGTTTATAAATCACATCACCACAGAAGTCAGGTTGTGATAGTCCTTGTCGTAGAAGAGTCCTTAAATTGCTTTTATATTTGAAAAGAAGATCAGGGTTACGATAATAAAATTTTGCAAACGTTTTACGAAGTTTATAGTAACGGTAACCATGATTGAGTAGCTTTTTAGTTATACAAAGATTTCCAATATTAAAGTCCTCAACTCGAGTACACGCTCTTGAAAAACGAATAATTTGAGACACATACACCCCATAAGAAGTTACTCGGGGAACATCCCCATCCAAGTGGGGATAATTAACAATGTCAAAATTAAAATCATCTCTCTTGTCATAGATTTTGCTAATTATTTCACCATTTTCAATCGAGTGATCTAAATCAAGAAAAGATGCGTTATTATCAGATATATTAGCTTTGTTAAGATGAAGTTCTTTAGGATAAATATTATTAACCATAGTTGGAAAGAAAGGTTTTCCAATGTTCAATATGTCATCCAGATACCGAGAGGTGTCATTAAAGGTTTCAATAACATCTTCCTGGGTATCTGGTGAAAGACTCAACATGAAATCTCTTATAAAAACAAATCTTCGACAAGTGGTGCACAGTTCGTACCCATAGGGATACCAACAATTTGTTTATAAACGGTGGTTCCATACCTGACGAAAATATTATTAATGTTATTAATAACTGCATTTCCTGTTCGACATTTATACTTATGTGAGTCTCCACGCTTTCACTTATTTTTTGTGGAGATACTTTGGGTAGTTTCTTATACTTTCACTCATAACCAGTCAGGTAGACTAATTTATTTTAACACAGTCTACTGCTTTGTAATTGTCATCACTTCCGGTGACCATTTTCTATGGTAAGGACACATAAAACCCCTCTCTCCAAAATTCGTTGCCATCTGCTGTATTTCTAACATTAAAACACTAAACCTTTCGAAAAACCTTTAATGTTTATTGTGATACATAGTTCATTATTGCGGCCGTATTTAATTTATTTGGTTGTATTTTTTACTTCTAAATTATCCTGTCTGCCTGTACTTTCGAGAAAACCAACGTGATGCATGATTCCTACATATAGATATTTGGTATAAACATAATCATGTATTGTATAATACTAAATTATAGAATAATGCTTACTGATATTTAAAGAAATGTTCTGTATTTAGACTAAAATGACGTTGCCTATATGGTGCGTCAAGGAATGTTGCATCAATATCTACAATCCTGAAGCCATGACCCTGCATTAATTGTAAGACATGCTTATTCATATCGCACTGATATCGTTTATGGAATAAGTGTCATATTTCTGCAGGAAATATTCGAATGTATGTAACTTATGAATTCTACCATAACATATGTTAAACCATCACCCTCTGAGGTTACTTTTATTTCATCATGGACTTCGTCATGTATAATATCTATTTTCTACCTTGATTCGGAGTGTTGAGTTTTATATTGAGACAGTGCTGACTAGCAAATGTTGTGTTTTTATTTCACAGTCACAAAATGTCACTGGTAGAGCGTATTGGTCGTACATAGCTCTTGTAAGTTGTCAGTTACACCCAAATCTATTGTTGAGTTGAAACAAATTCACAATCTCCATGACATATTCATGTAACACGTAAAAGCGTGCACATTTTAAGTGGCTGCCAGAGAGGCCGTGTAATAAGTTTAGTTTGGTGCTAATGTATGTAAACCGATAGGTCTATGTTCCTTAAACGGCAAAATTGTATAAGGGGCCTCGCGTGTAGATTCAATACTGCAGATTTAGCCACGGTTGTCACGGACTGAACGGGGGAAATAATGGTTTGGGCGTAATGTTTGCTATAAAACCCATTGTCTTCTAGTTCTTGCCGGGATTGATCGATATTTACTTTGTTTGTAGCAGAGGTTGGACGGCAAAATTCACAGGCAACATGTGGTCAGTATTTATTTTATTAAATTGTATCGTACATTTGTATTCAGTGGGCGGCGCCATGTTGTTTAGCGGTTACGACATCCGGTTAGCATTGATGTTTCTCAAACATTAACTTTAGACTAGCATAAGACTTTGAAGTTACTTTATTAGATGTAATTATTGTAATTGATCATTAATTGTAGAACAATATTAATTTGATAACAGTGGATAATAGGTGCATTAGTTAACGTTGGCGTATAACTCAATGATTGTAATACACGATTGTTAACATTAGTTAACAATGAGATGAGTGACTAGGATACATGTTCGACGCGTATGCATAGCGTTGTATAATGTGGTCATTAGTTGACATGCGTGCATGCATAACTCAGTGAGTGTAATATACGAGTGATTTGATAATGTTTATATTACATGTATTAGGGGCATTGATTAACAGCGACGTACAAGGCGTATACATGTTGTAGAATATGTATACATTGCTACTCATCGTTAACATCTTACATATATTTATTGAATAATGATTTGTTTGGGTAATGCTAATTATGCAAGATTGTTATGTTTGTCAACCGACATCTAAAACGTATGTATAATTACAGCCTAAGCAATCCAGATATGGATATTCCGGAGTGGAGCTAAGCGTCCACGGATAACTTAACGAGCGGTGGAGACGGTCCCCGTACCTGCGCAGCAAGGCCAGGTTTTATAAGCGACAACCCCCGGGACACAAGGTGGGCCCGTTATCAGTCCTCACTGGAGGAACTTCACACACAATCTCAGTGGAGGATAACCATCATTACATCGCGTCATCAACCCTTACAGAAGGCATCTGATGACAATCACCCATTGGATTCGCGCATCATCATCCTCATGCGCTCTCGCGCATCACAGTTATCGCGTTAGATCATAAATCAACATTGTTATAACTTTAACAACACTTTAGTGTCCTGTGCATTCAGTATTTATAAAAATACTAAGAACGTCTTAAACGTTCATGAGAACATTCTTTTCATAGTTCATTTGTGTATTCGCTTTTTTTTTTTTAGATCATTGTATATATAATTAACATATTTTAAAAGTTGCATTAAACTTATGTAAATGCATTCACCGTCATTGATTCTTTCCTGAGTTAGCCCCAACCACTAGGGTCATCCTGTGACAACTGGTTTTCAGAGTAGTGGGATTTTGGGCGACTACGGAGGGAAAGAACCAATAAGTGATCTTTATTATGATATACTAAATCTCTACTTATAATTTTAGAATTATGTACCACCCTCTGATCCATCAAGGCGACTGTCGATGATCACGGCCACAGCTTGGAAGACAAGTCAAGACACGACAAGGGTAGGGTGAGTCCAAACTGTTGTTTTGTACGTTCTTTCCTTGGCGCGAGGGTGCAGTGGTCTACACGATTGAGTCTGAGGCATTTTTGCTCAATAATTTGGGTGTTTGTTTTTACCTCCCTTGATATACCAATACTATCCAATTAGGTTGGCGAACAAGACGTTCTACTCATGTTGTGACACTCGTGTATACTTATATTGATGGGAGAAGTAAATACACATGTACATGCTATACACATTTCTATGATTGTTTAAGGTTTATGTCCAATATCAAATATGGATATTTTATGTAGTGCATATGTGTTGTGGCAGCTAGATACTATCTATGCATAACCGTTAGTAGTTAGCGCTAGTACAAATGTGTATGTACCTTGTCCTATGATGATGCCCAGGCATTTACTGAGGACACAGTGACTTACCATTAGTAGTTAGGTGAGTAGAATTATTAGTGACGTGTGTATTGTAATTATTGTAGTGAGAAGTCCACAATGTCTATAACCATGACGTCCATAGAGGAACTTACGGAGATGGGTAAGGACTTAGAATATGCTGGAGAGGAGCTTAGAACTTTTGTTAAAGACGAACAGGCTAGAGAAAGGGAATTTAGACTTAAGGAAAGGGAATTAGCAAAGCAGGAAAGAGAATTAGAAAGTAGATTAGCTAAAGAGAAACAAGATGCTGATAAAGAGAAGTTAGAATTCGAAGGTAGATTAGCTAAAGAGAAGCGAGATGAAGAAAGTAGATTAGCTAAACAGAAGCGATATGAAGAAAGTAGACTAGCCTCAGAGAGGTTAGAATTAGAAGGTAGATTAGCTAAAGAGAAGCTAGATGCTGATAAAGAGAAGCTAGAATTAGAAGGTAGGTTAGCTAAAGAGAAGCGAGATGATGAATGTAGAATAGTAAGGGAGAAGCATGAGTTAGAACATGAGAGGTTCGAAACAGATGGTAGACTAGCTAAGGCTAAGACAATGATGGAGAGGGAGAAATCAGAGTTTGATCATAAGTTAGCTTTAGAGTTGGAAGCAGCTAAGACCTATAGTAAGGACAGTGGAACTGTGGGGAATGATAGTCATTCTGGGAAGGTGAAAGGTCCGAAGTTACCATACTTTGATGCTGACAAAGCTAACATGGACAGTTACTTGTTACGGTTTGAACGTTATGCTGAGTTACAGCAATGGACCAAAGATAAGTGGGCAGTTCTTTAAGTGCGTTATTGAGAGGCAAGGCCTTAGATGTATTTTCTAGATTACCTAGTGTAGATTCTCTTGACTATGACAAGTTAAAGGATGCTCTGCTAAAGAGATTTGAGTTAACTGAAGAAGGTTTTAGAAAGCGGTTTAGAGCTTGTTTGCTTGAGAAAGGCGAGTCATTTATTCAGTTTATTAGTAAGTCTAGAAATTACTTAGATAGGTGGTTAGAGTTAGGGAAGGTAGCGCAGACTTATCAGGGCCTCATAGATTTCTTGTTGCGGGACCAGCTATTCAATGTTTGTTGTAGAGATCTGTTCTTATTTCTGAAAGAAAGAAAATTAGCTAGTGTAGAAGAAATGGCAACACAAGCAGATCAGTTTGCCGAGGCTAGAGGTGGAGCTCATAATATAGTGTCGAAAGACAGAACTTTTAGAGATAGGCAAGGGGACGATCATAGTAATAAACAGAAAGGCCAGAGTGGAAACTATAGAGGTGGAAGTAGTTCGATGGGTGCTAGTGGAGGTAGCAATAGTGGTAACATAGGGAGACCTTTTATTCGTTGTCGTCAATGTGATGGGAATCATGCTTCACATGAGTGTAGGAAAGCGATGAAAGTGTCCGCTGTCGTAGACAATTTTAGTGACAATAGTAGAGTGGACAACAATGTAGGGAGTCAGAACCAAGGTTTTAACAACCCATGGAATTTCGGTAGAGGTAAATGTGGTCAAAACCGAGATAGAGGTAGAGACAGAGATAGTGATAGTCCGGTTGTTAAAACCGAGAGTAGTAGCTGTTGTGTTTGATCGGACGGCGTAATGGCGAAGATCGGAACATGTCTCTTTCCGTATGCAAATCTTCCACCGGCAAATGGTAGAGTGAATGGCACGGACGTAATTGTAATGAGGGATACGGGTTGTACAGGTGTGGTAGTTAGGCGTAGTTTAGTTACAGATGACCAGTTGGTAGGTAAACAGTCACCGTGTATGTTGTTAAATAAGTCAGAAAAGCACGTGCCAATAGCGAGAATAGATGTAGATACACCTTTCTTTAAAGGGACTACAGAGGCACTATGTATGGACGACCCGATGTATGATTTAACGATAGGGAACATAGAAGGTTCAGCACTTCCGGTAATGTCCGATTTTAGGAGTAGCATAAGTAATGCAGTAGAGACTAGAGCGCAGGTTCAGAAGCAAGCTCAGGCTTATAGAAAATTAAAGGTTCCTGCAGCCGTAGGTGACATATCCAAAGCGGAGTTTATAGAAGCACAAACTCTAGACGAGTCATAAGGTCCTTGTAAAGTGAAGGCCAAGGATGGTGTAGTGAAGAAATGTAATGGGTGCGGTAGTTGTAAGTTTGTACATAAGACGAGATTATTGTACAGAGAATTTGAAGATAGTGGTGGTAGACAGTTTCACCAATTAGTGGTACCTACCCAGTATAGATCGACAGTGCTTAAGGTAGCTCATGAGTCGATTATGGGAGGTCATTTAGGCGTAAAGAAAACGTCAGATAGAGTATTGGCAGAATTTTAATGGCCAGGCGTTAGTGGAGATGTAACTAGGTATCTTTAGGTCCTGCGATGTATATCAAAGGACAGTACCAAAAGGGCGAGTGACCAAAGTACATTTAGGTCAGATGCCACTGATAGATACACCATTTAAGCGGGTAGCCGTAGACATAGTTGGACCAATTTTTCAAGTGTCGGATAGGAAAAATAGGTACATTTTAACCATGGTAGACTATGCAACTCGGTATCCGGAGGCAGTAGCATTGCCCTCAATTGAAACTGAGAGAGTAGCTGAGGCATAAGTTGATATGTTCAGTAGGCTAGGTGTACCAGAGGAAATGCTGACTGATTGTGAGTCACAGTTTATGTCAGAACTTATGGCTAAAGTAAGCAGGTTATTGTCTTTGCGTCAAATCATGAAAACACCATATCGCCCTATGTGTAACGGGTTAGTCGAACGATTTAACGGGACGTTTAAGCAAATGTTACGGCGTATGTGTACAGAGAGACCCAACGATTGGGACAAGTATCTCAATGCTTTATTGTTTGCATTTAGAGAGGTTCCACAAGAGAGTTTAGGATTTTCCGTTTGAGATTTTGTACGGTAGATCAGTTAGAGGTCTCATGAGGATTCTTAGAGAGATGTGGGCAGGTGAAGTTGATAGTGATGAGGTTAAGACTACATATCAGTTTGTTTTAGATCTGAAGGAGAAACTAGAGGAGACTTGTAAGATAGCTCAAAGTCAGTTAGTTAAGGCAAGTACCAAGTATAAACGGTACTATGATCAGAAAGCTAGAGCTAGGAAGTTTAAGATAGATGACAGGTGTTACTGTTACTCCCGACCGACAATAACAAGCTGTTATTACAATGGAAAGGTCCGTTTTACGTTAGAGGGATAGTGAACGCTATGCATTATCGTATCGAGATAAACGGAAATTTAAAGACCTTTCATGCGAATATGCTCAAAGAGTATATCAGTAGAACCGATAATGTGCAACAAGGGGTGTTAACGGTAGTTAATGTTGCAGTTAGTGAGGATAGTGAGGTAGACAGTAGTAAGAACACTAGTCCAATGTATTTTCCCACTAGTGTAGGTAAGGCGATGTAGACATATCGGACAAGCTTAGTGTCGAGCAGCAACGAGAGATGGGTAATTTACTCTCGGAGTTCAGTGATGTCTTGTCCGAAAACCCGGGGCAGACAGATGGAGTGCAACATGATATTGTACTCATATCAGGTGAACCAATTAGAATTAAGGGGTATCCCATTCCATTTCACTCCCGATCAATTGTTGATGAGGAGGTGAAAGACATGTTGAAAGTGGGTGTCATCGAACTTTCAAACGCCAATTTTCAACCCCAGTCGTAATTATTATGGGTCAATTCGATTCTGCATCGATTTTAGATAGCTCAATAAACGTACCATCTTTGATGCAGAGCCAATGCCTAGTATTGAGGAGGTATTCTATAAACTTGCGGGATATTCGTATTTCTCCAAATTACTCCTCAGTAAAGGTTATTGGCAAGTCCCACTTTCAGACCAAGCTAAAGAGATGACCTCTTTCGAAACTTCGCAAGGACTTTTTAAGTTCAAGGTCATGCCCTTCGGTCTCGTAAACGCCCCAGCAACATTCTGTAGGTTGATGAGGAAAGTCTTGAAGGATTTGTCCAACACAGACAGTTTTGTAGATGACATCCTGGTGTTTATAACAACATTTGAAGACCATATTAAGGCTCTACGTAATCTGTTGGAACGTCTACGCCGGTTTAAACTGACTGCAAAATCTAGCAAGTGTCACATAGGTTACGCAGATATAGAATGTCTTGGTCATGTTGTCGGGAGGGACCAGAAATTGAAACCCAACCCCGACAAGGTTAAGGCAATTCAGGAAGCACCAAGACCCGAGACAAAGAAACAAGTTAGGTCATTTTTAGGGTTGGCGGGTTTTTACGGCAAGTTTATCCCAAACTTTTCGGCTACAGCTGCACCTTTGTCAGACTTGACAAAGAAAGGTCAACCCAACAGTATAACTTGGGGGGAAAGCCAGGAGCGAGCTTTTGTCTCTTTAAAGGGGAGTCTGGTCAAAACCCCAATACTAAAATTACCTGAACTTGACCAGGAGTTTATCCTCAGAACGGATGCCTCCGATATCGGGGTGGGTGCAGTCCTACTGCAAGAGCAAGATGGGTGTAGTCTCCCCGTGGCTTAAGCAAGTCGGAAACTACTTCCCCGGGAAAGTAACTACTCTGTTATCGAAAGGGAGTATCTTGCAGTAGTGTGGGGTGTCAGAAAATTCCACCGATATGTTTTTGGTAAGGAATTTGTATTGGAGACTGACCACCAACCGTTAGCTTATATGAATAAAGCAAAGGTAGCTAACAGTAGGTTAATGAGGTGGGCACTGACTCTGCAGCCTTACCGGATGAAAATTAAAACGATCCGAGGAAAGGACAATATTGGGGCGGACTATTTAAGTCGCCGCACATAATGACAGGTTTAAAAGAATAATATAATAGTGTAGTTGCAGTGTATTGTACAATAGCAGTGTATGTTACGACAGTGTAGTGTAAAAGTGTAGAATATTGTTGAAATTTTAATGTTGCTTATTATTATGCAACCATGTCTCTTGCTAGGACTAATTAATAGTTTAAGTAATCATTTTGTAGAATTTTAAAACGTGTAGCACTTTCTTTAAGTGGGGAGATGTTGTCACAAAATGTCACGGGTAGAGCGTATTGGTCGTACATAGCTCTTGTAAGTTGTCAGTTACACCCAAATCTATTGTTGAGTTGAAACAAATTCACAATCTCCATGATATATTCATGTAACACGTAAAAGCGTGCATATTTTAAGTGGCCGCCAGAGAGGCCGTGTAATAAGTTTAGTTTGGTGCTAATGCATGTAAACGTATAGGTCTATGTTCCTTAAACGGCAAAATTGTATAAGGGGCCTCTCGTGTATATTCAATACTGCAGATTTAGCCACGGTTGTCACGGACTGAACGGGAAAAATAATGGTTTGGGCGTAATGTTTGCTATAAAACCCATTGTCTTCTAGTTCTTGCCGGGATTGATCGATAGTTACTTTGTTTGTAGCAGAGGTTGGACGGCAAAATTCACAGGCAACATGTGGTCAGTATTTATTTTATTAAATTGTATCGTACATTTGTATTAAGTGGGCGGCGCTATCTTGGTTGGCGGTTACGACATCCGGTTAGCATTGATGTTTCTCAAACATTAACTTTAGACTAGCATATGATTTTGAAGGTACTTTATTAGATGTAATTATTGTAATTGATCATTAATTGTAAAACAATATTAATTTCATAATAGTGGATAATACGTGCATTAGTTAACGTTGGCGTATAACTCAGTTATTGTAATACACGATTGTTAACATTAGTTAACAATGAGATGAGTGACTAGGATAAATGTTCGACGCGTATGCATAGCGTTGTATAATGTGGCCATTAGTTGACATGCGTGCATGCATAACTCAGTGAGTGTAATATATGAGTGATTTTATAATGTTTATATTACATGTATTAGGGGCATTGATTAACAGCGACGTACATGGCGTATACATGGCGTTGTAGAATATGTATACATTGCTACTCATCATTAGTACAGCTTACATATATTCATTGAATAATGATTTGTTTGGGTAATGCTAATTATGCAAGATTGTTATGTTTGTCAACCGACATCTAAAACGTATGTATAATTACCGCCTAAGCCATCCAGGTTTGGATATTCCGGAGTGGAGCTAAGCGTCCACGGATAACGTAACGAGCGGTGGAGACGGTCCTCGTATCTGCGCGGCATGGCCAGATTTTATTAGCGACAACCCCCGGGACACACGGATGGCCCGTTATCAGTCCTCACTGGAGGAACAACACACACAATCGCAGTGGAGGTTAACCATCATTACATCGCGTCATCAACCCTTACAGAAGGCATTTGATGACAATCACCCATTGGATTCGCGCATCATCATCTTCATGAGCTCTCGCGCATCACAGTTATCGCGCTAGATCATAAATCAACATTGTTATAACTTTAACAACACTTTAGTGTCTTATACATTCAGTATTTATAACAATACTAAGAACGTCTTAAACGTTCATGTGAACATTCTTTTCATAGTTCATTTGTGTATTCGCTTGTTTTTTTTAGATAATTGTATATATATTTAACATATTTTAAAAGTTGCATTAAACTTATGTAACTGCATTCACCGTCATTGATTCTTTCCTGAGTTAGCCCCAACCACTAGGGTCATCCTGTGACAACTGGTTTTCAGAGTAATGGGATTTTGGGTGACTACGGAGGGAAAGAATCAATAAGTGATCTTTATTATGATATACTAAATCTCTACTTATAATTTTAGAATTGTGTACCACTCTCTGATCCATCAAGGCGACTGTCCACGATCACGGCTTCATCTTGGAAGACAAGTCAAGACACGACAAGGGTAGGGTGAGTCCAAACTGTTGTTTTGTACGTTCTTTCCTTGGCGCGAGGGTGCAGTGGTCTACACGACTGGGTCTGAGGCACTTTTGCTCAATAATTTGGGTGTTTAACTTTGTTTTTACCTCCCTTGATATACCAATACTATCCAATTAGGTTGGCGAACAAGACGTTCTACTCATGTTGTTATATGCATGATACCTACATATAGATATTTGGTATAAACATAATCATGTATTGTATAATACTAAATTATAGAATAATGCTTACTGATATTTAAAGAAATGTCCTGTATTTAGACTAAAATGGCGTTGCCTATATGGTGCATCAAAGAATGTTGCATGCGGTGATGTGTATCGTATTTCAGACACCAAATATCTACCATCCTGAAACCATGACCCTACATTAATTGTAAGACTTGCTTATTCATATCGCACTGATATCGTTTATGGAATAAGTGTGATATTTCTGCAGGAAATATTCAAATGTATATTACTTATGAATTCTACCATAAAATATGTTAAAACATCACCCTCTGAGGTTAACTTTATTTCATCATGGACTTCGTCATGTATAATATCTATTTTCTACCTTGATTCGGAGTGTTGAGTTTTATATTGAGACAGTGCTGACTAGCAAATGTTGTGTTTTTATTTCACGATAAGTCGCAATCATTGTCATGCTGTCATAAATTTGCCTATTTGGGGCGAATAGCTAGACGAATACACGATTCCCTGATTTTATCTGATTTATAGATGTGGACCACCAAGGCAAACTTTTGCTGGGGTCACATCGTAGTTTTATATACATGTATGTACTTTTGTTTATTGCTAGTTTTCGATTGCTGATGAATAGATTGGGTAGAAAATTGTATCTATTAAATATTGTGAATGTCTTACTTAAAAGTCGATAGGTCTAACGACTGTACATTAAATTAATCTAAAACATAAAACATTGCTTATGGTGTCAGACCAGTAAATAAGTACTTCCGGGTCGTAGGGTGCTAAAATAGTTCCTTGAAAAAATACAAAGTTTCTAGTTTGCAAGTGTTTTTGCCAAGATTAGATTTTATTTCAATGTTAAATCTAACCTGAGGTTAAAGTAGTATGTCTGTTGTCTTGAATAGTAAGTATTTTACTGAGTTTGTCAGGATTATTTCTTTGGAGAGTATGAGCACAGAGGTTAGGTAGAGATGTGGTTTTGACAGATGTTTATTTCAAAATACGCATAGTGTGAATGAATGGCGCGAAATGTTGAAAAACTGAATCGGTGTTTTATTCCAGATATGGGACCGTTTGCTAGCTAAATGTGTTTAATACACAGAATAAAAGTGTATTTAAGCGAACGAATGTTGTGGAACTTGTGACTGTTCTCCAAATATAGCCTATATTGCATTGTGTTCAATGGGCTGATTTTCACCGGTGTGACACGTAGATGGAAAAAATGCATTTTTCTTATTAATGGCCAAATCCAGTTGATTTTTCCTGTAAAAGCTTGCAGCTGAGTGAGAAAAAAAATGCTGATGTTAGTTTTTTGAATTTTCCAACAGAACATGTCTTTTTGCATTTGAAATAGAATGTGTGTGGTGGAATTTGGGGGTCCTAGTGATTTGGAGTGGCCCTAAAGCACTTTAAGTAGGCTCTCAAGTGTCTTTAGGTGGATTAATGGCAATAGGTAATAGATCTGTCACAAATCCTACAATAAATGGCAAGTTTATTATTTTAAGGTACCATATGAGGCTAAAATCTGAAAATGTATTGGTACTGACATTTTGACATGACGCGACTCTAGGAGGAGTCTTACTTTGTATCGAAAGCCTGATAACCTGTACATTTTGTACGCGATGATGGGTTTTACAATCTGAAACTGAAATATACAGAAATTTTGTGGAATTCAGCATTTATTTTAGTTTTTTGCTAAACATGGTGTATTTCTTCATTACTTCAGATGAAAACACTATGCAATGGCATATACTTGTAATTTATCACATTAATTTGGTATTTTGTTAGAGATAATGGTATAATCCACTGAAATATATACTATTCTGGAGTGTGATTCAGTTTGTCTTGCTGTTGCCCAAGACTTGAGTGTATTAGTTGGCTTTAAAACTGTTAAATGCATATGGGGTAGGCTTAGTTTTTGAGTCATTACTTCAATTTTGTCTTCTTTTTTTCTGGCATTTTATAGCCAAACTGTATATTTTATTGGACATTGTGCATGTAAATGTGCTCCAAAGCAGCCTTATGGTCTATTTTGTGTCTCAATTTTTTTTGAATTTAACAGAATGTCTGTTTCTCCAAAAAAATGTGATTTTGATATCTACAACCCACATTATGTGTATATTTTAGTTTGGTATATAGAAGGCATTGTTTGAAACTTTTACTTAATGGAAATATACCAAATGGTTTATTTATTTTGGCATTGTTTCTAGTTTTGCATAACGCGTCTTAAAATCCTTGATTTCTATTAGCCGAATGTTTCTTTGCATGCAGGAATTGAACCAAAAAGATAATAGGTCCTTGCATAAGCATCTGATTTTCCATTCGGTCAACCTTATTGGTCAATTAGATGTATTCGATAAATATTTTAGACAAATGTCGCGACTCATTTAGGTGTCAGACCAGTCAGGAAGTACTTCCGGGTCGTAGGGTGCTAAAATAGTTCCTTGAAAAAATCCAAAGTTTTTAGTTTGCATGTGTTTATTCCAAGATTAGAGTTTATTTCATTGTTAAATCTAACCTGATGTTAAAGTAGTATGTCTGTTGTCATGAATAGTAAGTATTTTACTGTGTTTGTCAGGATTATTTCTTTGGAGAGTATAAGCACAGAGGTTAGGTAGAGATGTGGTTTTGACAGATGTTTATTTCAAAATACGCATGGTGTGAATGAATGACGCGAAATGTTGAAAACTGCATCGGTGTTTTATTCCAGATATGGGACCGTTTGCTAGCCAAATGTGTTTAATACACAGAATAAAAGTGTATTTAAGCGAATGAATGTTGTGGAACTTGTGACTGTTCTCCAAATATAGCCTATATTGCATTGTGTTCAATGGGCTGATTTTCACCGGTCTAACATCTTATAGCTTTTGTAACGACCTTATTATTTATAGCTAATGTCCATAGATCTGAGTATACGTGTCGTCGTTTATATATTGAAACTTACTAATTATAATGATGTTTTCTCAATATGAATATCAAAATGTCCAATATATGTGTTGAGTTTTGAGATATCCTTAAATCTAAAAGACGTGTGCCTTACGGACACGCTGAACCCAGTTTAGTAAAGCTATGGTGTTTCAGGATGGTAGTTGTTGACTTGCCCTTGTCAATGGCGGCCATTCTGGATTGCCATAACTTATGTCGACCGACTTTAAAATGAACCCCGAAATTAGCCAGGGCGGAGTTCTAGGACCTAGGTTATTCAAACTAGTGTTCCTAGAATGTCCTTAAGTTATGAGTCTTCATATAACTAAAACCAACCATCGAGAAAGCAAACGATATGGTCGGTCGTGACACTGACAATGACCAGTGAGGTTATATTTGAAATTTGAACACTACTCTATAGTACAAAAAAGTAGTAATAATTTAACACACATTTTAATGCAGTTTTTGATGAAGGTACTTGTATTTAAGAGACCACTGACCTTGTCAGAGGGTCAGGTGGAGGCTGAACATTACTGGAATAAGAAGAAGAATGACCAGTGAGGATATATATGAAATGTGAACACTCTACTCCAAAAAACAAAATAGTTCAAAAAATTTAACGTAAACTTTAACGCAAATTTTAAAGCAAACATGTACAACGGTACATATTGTATTATAGCTTCATTGTCCTTGCGATTAGATGTTCAAATTTCTATATAAGCTCCTGGTCATTTGTCCTTCTTAATGCCCAAACTTTCAGCTCTCCATCTGACCCTGTGTCGGAGTCAAGGTCACTTAAATATATGTACCTTCAATATTTGCGTTAAAATTTGCGTGTGACGGTACATGTATTTAAGTGAAACTGACTCCGACCCATGGTCAGCTGGAGGGTTGGACATTTGAACATTCTACTCCCAAGGACAAGAACGTTATATTACAATATGTTGACGCCGTCGACTCCGCCGATGTTAGCGGCACCTATGTTTCGCAATTTTTCAAAAGGCTACCCAAAAATGGATTTTGACCGCCTGTAGAGGAGCCCTTTTATGCAGGCGATCAAAACCCATTTTATATAATTGTTGAGCATAAATTTAGTCACTAAATAACCATTCTAGATTAGAACTAAGGGTTGCTTTTAGTAAAATCAGATGTCTCCCCCACTGCGGAAAGGTCTGTTAATCCGCCGAATATCATTCAACTGGAACACGACGAAGATATGTGCAACTAGGCTTAGTAATGGTCATCCTTACCAAGTTTCATGGAAATCCGACAACGGGATCAGGAGAAGTAGTCGGGGAAAAAGCTTGTGTACTAAAAACAATTAAAGGGCCATACTTCCACCAAAAATCATTCAACCGGAACACGACAATGATTTACGCAACAAAGTATCGTTGAAAGCCGAATGGTGGTTCAGTAGAATTAGTCCGGACAACGTTTTTGTATTAAAACGTTTGAAGAGCCACAACAACACTCATTCAACCGGAACACGACAACGATATCCGCAACTAGGCATGATCTATGACAAGAGAGATGATTTTAAATTTGATATTGTTAATAATCCCCATTTAGATGGGGTTGTCTCCCGAGCAACTTCTTATGAGGTCTATGTGTCTCAACTTATTCGTTTTTCTAGAGCTTGTATTCGAGTTGAGGACTTTAGTATTCGTAATATTTGTATAACTAAAGAGCTACTCCATCAGGGCCACCGTTACCATAAACTTCGTAAAACCTTTAGCCAAATGTTATTATCACAGCCTGACTTCTATGGTGACGTGATTTACAAACTTCGTAAGATCCTTGGTCAGGATCACTTTCATACCATCTTTGTTAAACTTGTTAAAATGTTTATCAAAAGAGGTTATGACCCTCTCATTTTGTAACACACTACATGCTTGGTGGTGGACCCATTTACAGTTCGCCACTATGCTTTCCGCTGTAATTGTGCGATGACCGGACACGCTCTGAATCCTATGGTGACGTCTACCTAAAGCCCAAAAGGACTGTGACGTTTAATGTTTGTCTGCATTCTTGTTTTGTCGTGCCCTCAATGGTTTATTCTCTTTTTGTATTTTACTTATATTGCCTATTAATGCTCGTGTAAATATAATACAAAAGAACAATAGCCTAGAAAGCCACAATGAAGGTACTGAATGACTTGGCAGAAGCCAGAGCAACAAGAGAATAAACCATTAAGGGCACGACAAGAAAGATCATAGACAAACATCAAACGCCACCGTCCCGATGGGCTTTACGTAGGCGTCATCTTAGGGTCCACAGCCTGTCCGGTCATCGTAGAATTAAAGAGGAAAGCATAGTGGCGAACTGTAAAAGGGTCCACCACCAAGCATGCAAGTCCGGACAGTTTGTGTATTAACACCTTTAAAGGGCCAAAAATCTTTCAAACGTGATGATATGCACAACTAGGTTTGGTACTTATCATCCCTGCAGCGTTTCTCTAAAATACGGCCAGTGGTTCAGAAGAACTAGTCCGGACAATGTTTGTGTAGTAAAACCTTTAAAGGGCCATAACTCAGCCAACAATCTTTCAACCGGAACACAAGGAATGAATGAATGAATGGCGTTTTACGGCACGTCGACACATAGATAGGTCATATTGCGCAAAAACTGATGAAAGATGAATAAATGAAGTAGTAATTAAAAATTAATGTAAATATATCAAGGTGATATGCATAACTAGGCTTGGTACTGATCATCCCTGCAAAGTTTCGCTGAAATCCGGCCAGGGGTTCAGGAGAACTAGTCCGGACAATTGTGTGTGTAGTGAAACCTTTAAAAAGCCATAACTCCGCCAAAAATCATTCAACCGGACCATGGTGACGATATGCACAACTAGGCCTGGTACTGATCATCCCTAAAACCGGCAGAGAGCTCAGGAGACAATTATGAAGAAGAAGGTTATGAGTGAGAAGGCTAAACTGAATGGTAACAGAAGGTACGAAGATGTGTTTAATCATCATGACCAAACAAGAGAGGAGAGATTGATGTCAAACTTACGCATACCGGAGAGGAGACAGGGATATCACCGTAAGGGGAACACGAGTGTGAGGTACCAGCATAGTGCTGATTATCGTGATCACGCCAGTGAGTCTATCGATAGAACAGACAGAAACGACCTCAGCGACAGAAGATACAATGGAAGAAGCGACCGTAGGCGCGATGGTATAAGAAATGACAATCAAGGTCGCGAGAGAATGAATACAGATAGACGAGATATAAACACGGACAATGCCAATCAGGGTCGCGAAAGATCAATTCCAGACAGACGCGATACCGTTAGTGGCACGCGCAGTAATGAATATAGCAGAGCGGGGAACTGGAGAGCAAGACACTAGGTATCAGCAGGATTTTGGAATGTTAATGGCTGGAATTTAGACTGCACTTTTGAAAATTTTGTTTTAAGGTACGAATGTATTAAATCGATAAATTTAAATATAGTTGGAGTAGCAGAGACACATTTGAAAAATGATGATGTTGTACATGTTCCTAGTTTTAAATGGTTTGGTCTCAACAGAACTAATAGACACGTAAATGCGTGTACAGGATCCGAAGGAGTAGGTTTTTTAATAAAGCATGAGTAACTTGATCTCTTTGATGCTTACGTTTTAGATGACACTTTTGAAGGAATATCATGGATATCTTTAAGTCTATCGAAATTTAAGCTAAATGTCTGCGTTTGTTATTTACCACCTATATATTCATCTCGACTTGTTGATTATACTATACTGAGCAAAAATAGAAACGTCCCTCCATGTTTAAGTAAAGATTTCCAGAAATCCAAAAGGGTTACAGTTATAAATCATAATCAAACATAAAGTTTATTCATTTGTGAATCGATATCAATTCACTAAATCTGGCTAGCACGAGAACTTTCAGAGCGATACCCTGACGAAGTCGGTAGGGGTCAAAATCAAAAATCACAAAAAATATCAGACACTCGTTATGTAACGTTTAGGACATCGAGTTTAATTCAGAATTTGTCACCTGCATTAATTATCGTTAATAACGTGTGTGACAACCATTTGCACGAATACATGCAACAATATTCCGTGCAAATGGTGGTCACACTCGTTATTAACGATACTTTACGTACTCAGGCGGACATATATCTAGCATATAGTAATGTTTGTTCTATTATTAATCTTGAAATGTCTAAATCTCTTCCGTGTAAACGTATTATACCTAACCTAACATCCAGTACTAGTAATAAAATACGTAAGACTGGTAAACCTTGGTGGAATGAAGAACTATCAAATCTATGGAATACGTTATGTATATATCTGAAAGAAATTGGCTGCGGTGTAAAAATATTCATAGAAAGAAACATTTGAAATGTGAATATATTATAGCACGTCAACAGTTTAACAGAGTTGTTCAAAAGTCGAAAAGGTTATATTGGTATAAGATACAGTGTGAATTGGTAGATGATGTTGAAAATGATCAAGATGCATTTTGGAAGTCCATTGGTAAGGTTGTTATAGGCACAAAAAGAAATATCCAAATGGAAGTTGTACTAGACGATGGCAGTATATCAACTAATATATCTGACATTTTAGACAAATGGAAGAACAGTTTTGCGAACTTATTCTCAAGTGTCGATATAAATCTGAATGTCCGAAATGAAAATGCAGCCAATAATGATGTCTCTGAGCCTCTTTTAGAGAATGAAATATCAGTTACAGAGGTAAAAAAGGCTGTTTTAGATTAAAAAAAAGTAAGATATGTGGATTTGATGGTATACCATCTGAAGTGCTAACAAATGATGTTGCAGTTTCATTTTTACATATTATGTTGAATGTCTGTTTTGCAACAGGAGTAATCCCATCTGACTGGGGTAATACTATTATAAATCCCATTCCAAAATCTAGTACAACAGATCCACGTGACCCACTGGCATATAGAGGTAGTTCTCTTGCTCCGTGTAGGTACAAATAATTGTATTGTTTTATTTTAAATAATACAAAATGGTTTTAGAAAAAAACAGAAGTACAATGGATCACCTGTCGTCTTTAAAAAATATTATTGAAACAAGTATCAAACGGAAAGAATCAACATTCTGCTGTTTTATATATTTTAAAAAAGCATATGATTTTGTAAACAGAAACTTATTATGGAACAAATTAACAAATTCTGGTATTAACGGTAAAATGCTAAGGGCAGTTAAATCACCGTTCCGTTTCCTCCTTTGTTAGAGTGAATTGTTTTGCAACAGATTGGTTTAATGTTGTTAACATTGGTTTAAGACAAGAGTGTTCATTGGCTCCAATTCTTTTCAACCTATTTATCAATGATTTGGGGTAGCAACTCAAGCCCCGTGTAATGGAATAGATGTCGGGGATAACGAAAAGCTCTGTGTTTTACTATATGCTGATGATGCTGTTCTATTTGCTGACTGTGAGGCTGATTTACAAAATATGCTTAATGTGCTAAATGTATGGTGTGAGGGAAATGGTATGGTTGTTAATAATAGTAAGAGTAAAGTTGTTCATTTTAGACATAAATGCGTAAGTCGTACACAAATACAATTTAAATGTGGACCAAACATTATTCTCACTACTGATACATATGTGTATTTAGGATTAACATTGCATGAACTTTTAGATTATAGTTTAACATAAAAAATAGTATCACAGGCTGCAGGTAGAGCATTGGGTGTTTTGATAGCGAAATATAAGTATCTAGGTGGCTAGTCGTTGCATATAGTGTTGCAGTTTGGGGTGATAGAACGTTTTCATGTATTGATGCTGTGCATAATAGAGCGATGCGATTTTTTCTAGGGGTTGGAAAGTATACACCAAATGCGGCGACTGTCGGTGAAATGGGATGAACTCCACCAATTGTTAGACAATGGAAGTGCATCGACATTTATTGGGCTAGATTAGTCAATATGCATTCTTCTCGAATTAATAAATGAATTTTCACATATTGTCTTTCTAAATCTAACAGTACTTGTAAAAACTGGTGTTTTCGGGGTAAAAAGACGTTTAATCATAATAATTTGAATGAAAATGTTAATGTCAATAGCCCAATTACCAAAACCAGTTAAGTACAAAGAATCAGTACCTGTATATTTGAAACTTTTATTGGTAGTTTGGAAAGATAAAATAAATAGCGATGTAGGTGTTAATGGTAGAGCTGGAAACAAGCTTACAAAGTATAAACTGTTGAAAAGTGATTTTAAAACAGAAGAATATTGCAATTTTATTTTACCGAAGTCGCATAGATCTGCATTTGTTAAATTTAGATGTGGAGTTGCTCCACTTCGGATTGAGACTGGGCGATATGAAGGATCTAGCTTCCACGAAACATATACACTACATACAATATCTATATTTGATATTGGACATAAACCTTAAACAATCATAGAAATGTGTATAACATGTACATGTATATTTTCTTCTCCCATCAATATAAGTATACTAGAGTGTCACAGCATGAGTAGAACGTCTTGTTCGCCAACCTAATTGGATACTATTGGTATATCAAGGGAGGTAAAAAAAAACACCCAAATTATGGAGCAAAAATGCCTCAGACCCAATCGTGTAGACCACTGCGACCTCGCGCCAAGGAAAGAACGTACAAAACAACAGTTTGGACTCACCGTCACAAAATGTCACGGGTAGAGCGTGTTGGTTGTATATATCTCTTGTAAGTTATCAGTTACACCCTGATCTATTGTTCGAGTTGAAACAAATTCATGATATATTCATGTAACACGTAAAAGCGTGCATATTTTAAGTGGCCGCAGGAGAGGCCGTGTCATAAGTTTAGTTTTGTGCTAATGCATGTAAACGTATAGGTATATCTTCCTTAAACGGCAAAATTGTATAAGGGGCCTCTCGTGTAGATTCAATACTGCAGATTTAGCCACGTTTGTCACGGACTGAACGGGGGAAATACTGGTTTGGGCGCAATGTTTGCTATAAAACCCATTGTCTTCTAGTTCTTGCCGGGATTGATCGATAGTTACTTTGTCTTTAGCAGAGGTTGGACGGTAAAATTCACAGGCAACATGTGGTCAGTATTTATTTTATTAAATTTTATCGTACATTTGTAATCAGGGGCGGCGCCATCTTGTTTGGAGATACGATATCCGGTTAGCATTGATGTTTCTCAAACATTAACTTTAGACTAGCATATGATTTTGAAGTTACTTTATTAGATGTAATTATTGTAATTGATCATTAATTGTAGAACAATATTAATTGGATAACAGTGGATAATAGGTGCATTAGTTAACGTTGGCGTATAACTCAGTGATTGTAATACACGATTGTTAACATTAGTTAACAATGAGATGAGTGACTAGGACAAATGTTCGACGCGTATGCATAGCATTGTATAATGTGGTCATTAGTTGACATGCGTGCATGCATAACTCAGTGAGTGTAATATACGAGTGATTTGATAATGTTTATATTACATGTATTAGGGGCATTGATTAACAGCGACGTACATGGCGTATACATGGTGTTGTAGAATATGTATACATTGCTACTCATCATTAGTACAGCTTACATATATTTATTGAATAATGAGTTGTTTGGGTAATGATAATTATGCAAAATTGTTATGTTTGTCAACTGACATCTAAAACGTATGTATAATTACAGCCTAAGCCATCCAGGGTTGGAAATAAGCTATCCAGGTTTGGATATTCCGGAGTGGAGCTAAGCGTCCACGGATAACGTAACGAGCGGTAGAGACGGTCTCCGTACCTGCGCAGCATGGCCAAGTTCTATTAGCGACAACCCCCGGGACACAAGGTGGGCCCGTTATCAGTCATCACTGGAGGAACATCACCCATAATCTCAGTGGAGGTTAACCATCATTACATCGCGTCATCAACCCTTACAGAAGGCATTTGATGACAATCACCCATTGGATTCGTGCATCATCATCTTCATGAGCTCTCGCGCATCACAGTTATCGCGCTAGATCATAAATCAACATTGTTATAACTTTAACAACACTTTAGTGTCTTATACATTCAGTATTTATAACAATACTAAGAACTTCTTAAACGTTTATGAGAACATTCTTTTCATAGTTAATCTGTGTATTCGCTTGTTTCTTTAGATAATTGTATATATATTAAACATATTTTAAAAGTTGCATTAAACTTATGTAAATGCATTCACCGTCATTGATTCTTTCCTGAGTTAGCCCCAACCACTAGGGTCATCCTGTGACAACTGGTTTTCAGAGTAGTGGGATATTGAGCGACTACGGAGGGAAAGAATCAATAATTGATCTTTATTATGATATACTAAATCTCTACTTATTATTTTAGAATTGTGTACCACCCTCTGATCCATCAAGGCGACTGTCGACGATCACGGCCACAGCTTGGAAGACAAGTCAAGACACGACAAGGGTAGGGTGAGTCCAAACTGTTGTTTTGTACGTTCTTTCCGTGGCGCGAGGTCGCAGTGGTCTACACGATTGGGTCTGAGGCACTTTTTGCTCCATAATTTGGGTGTTTGTTTTTACCTCCTTTGATATACCAATACTATCCAATTAGGTTGGCGAACAAGACGTTCTACTCATGTTGTGACACTGGAGTATACTTATATTGATGGGAGAAGTAAATATACATGTACATGTTATACACATTTCTATGATTGTTTAAGGTTTATGTCCAATATCAAATATAGATATTTTATGTAGTGTATATGTTTCGTGGAAGCTAGATATTATCTATACATAACCGTTAGTAGTTTAGCGCTAGTACAAATGTGTATGTAACTTGTCCTATGATGATTCCCAGGTATTTATTGAGGATACAGTGACTTACCATAAGTAGTTAGTAGACTAGAAGTATTAGTGACTTGTGTATTGTAATTATTGTAGTCAGTAGTCCACGATATCTATAACCATGACGTCCATAAAGTAACTTACGGAGATGGGTAAGGACTTAGGGTATGCTGGAGAGGAGCTTAGAACCTTTATTAAAGACGAACAGGCTAGTGAAAGGGAATTAAGACTGAAGGAAAGAGAATTAGCGAAGCAGGAAAGAGATGAAGAGAAAGATAGGTTAGAAGTAGAAAGTAGATTAGCTAAAGAGAAGCTAGAATTAGAAAGAAGATTAGCTAAAGAGAATATAGAATTAGAAGGTATGTTAGCTAAAGAGAAGCTAGATGCTGATAAAGAGAAGCTAGAATTAGAAGGTAGGTTAGCTAAAGAGAAGCGAGATGATGAAAGTAGAATAGCTAAAGAGAAGCTAGAATTAGAAAGTAGAATAGTAAGGGAGAAGCAAGAGTTAGAACATGAGAGGTTCGAAACAGATGGTAGACTAGCGAAGGCTAAGACAATGATGGAGAGGGAAAAATCAGAGTTTGATCATAAGTTAGCTTTAGAGTTGGAAGCAGCTAAGACACATAGTAAGGACAGTGGAACTGTAGGGAAAGGTAATCATTCTGGGAAGGTAAAAGGTCCGAAGTAACCATACTTTGATGCTGACAAAGATAACATGGACAGTTACTTGTTACGGTTGGAACGTTATGGTGAGTTACAGCAATGGACCAAAGATAAGTGGGCAGTTCATTTAAGTGCGTTATTGAGAGGCAAGGCCTTAGATGTATTTTCTAGATTATCTAGTGTAGATTCTCTTGACTATGACAAGTTAAAGGATGCTCTGCTAAAGAGAATTGAGTTAACTGAAGAAGGTTTTAGAAAGCGGTTTAGAGCTTGTTTGCCTGAGAAAGGCGAGTCATTTATTCAGGTTATTAGTAAGTCTAGAAATTACTTAGATAGGTGGTTAGAGTAACGCAGACCTATCAAGGCCTCATATATTTCTTGTTGCGGGACCAGCTATTCAATGTTTGTATTAGAGATCTGTTCTTATTTCTGAAAGATGGAAAATTAGCTAGTGTAGAAGAAATGGCAACACAAGCAGATCAGTTTGCCGAGGCTAGAGGTGGAGCTCATAATGTAGTGTCGAAAGACAGAACTTTTAGAGATAGGCAAGGGGACGATCATAGTAATAAACAGAAACGCCAGAGTGGAAACTATAGAGTTCGATGGGTGCTAGAGGAGGTAGCAATAGTGGTAACATAGGTAGACCTTTTATTCGTTGTCGTCACTGTAATGGGAATCATGCTTCACATGAGTGTAGGAAAGCGCTGAAAGTGTCCGCTGTCGTAGACAACTTTAGTGACAATAGTAGAGTGGACAACAATGTAGGGAACCGAACCATGGTTTTAACAACTCATGGAATTTCGGTAGAGGTAGAGGTGGTCAAAACCGAGGTAGAGGTAGAGGCAGAGGTAGTAATAGTCCGGTTATTAACACCGAGAGTAGTAGCTGTTGTGTTAGATCGGATGGCGTAATGGCGAAGATCGGAACATGTCTCTTTCCGTATGCAAATCTTCCAACGGCAGATGGTAGAGTGAATGGCACGGACGTAATTGTAATGAGGGATACGGGTTGTACAGGTGTGGTAGTTAGGCGTAGTTTAGTTACGGATGACCAGTTGGTAGGTAAACAGTCACCGTGTATGTTGTTAAATAAGTCGGTAGAGCACGTGCCAATAGCGAGAATAGATGTAGATACACCTTTCTTTAAAGGGACTATAGAGGCACTATGTATGGACGACCGATGTATGATTTAACGATAGGGAACATAGAAGGTTCAGCACTTCCGGTAATGTCCGATTTTAGGAGTAGCATAAGTAATGCAGTAGAGACTAGAGCGCAGGTTCAGAAGCAAGCTCAGGCTTATAGAAAATTAAAGGTTCCTGCAGCCGTAGGTGACATATCCAAAGCGGAGTTTATAGTAGCACAAACTCAAGACGAGTCATTAGGTCCTTGTAAAGTGAAGTCCAAGCATGGTGTAGTGAAGAAGTGTAAAGGGTCCGGTAGTTGTAAGTTTGTACATCAGAATAGATAATTGTACAGAGAATTTGAAGATAGTGGTGGTAGACTGTTTCACCAATTAGTGGTACCTACCCAGTATAGAAAGAAAGTGCTTAAGGTAGCTCATGAGTCGATTATGGGAGGTCATTTAGGCGTAAAGAAGACGTCAGATAGAGTATTGGCAGAATTTTATTGCCTAGGCGTTAGTGGAGATGTAACTAGGTATTGTAGGTCCTGCGATGTATGCCAATGGACAGTACCAAAAGGTCGAGTGACCAAAGTACATTTAGGTCAGATGCCACTGATAGATACACCATTTAAGCGGGTAGCCGTAGACATAGTTGGACCAATTTTTCCAGTCTCGGATAGGAGAAATAGGTACATTTTAACAATGGTAGACTATGCAACTAGGTATCCGGAGGCAGTAGCATTGCCCTCAATTGAAACTGAGAGAGTAGCTGAGGCATTAGTTGATATGTTCAGTAGGCTGGGTGTACCAGAGGAAATGTTGACTGATTGTGGGTCACAGTTTACGTCAGAACTTATGGCTGAAGTAAGCAGGTTATTGTCTTTGCGTCAAATCATGACAACACCATATCACCCTATGTGTAACGGGTTAGTCGAACGATTTAACGGGACGTTAAAGCAAATGTTACGGCGTATGTGTACAGAGAGACCCAAAGATTGGGACAAGTATGTCAATGCTTTATTGTTTGTATTTAGGGAGGTTCCACGAGAGAGTTTAGGATTTCCTCCGTTTGAGTTATTGTACGGTAGATCAGTTAGAGGTCCCATGAGGATTCTTAGAGAGATGTGGGCAGGTGAAGTAGATAGTGATTAGGTTAAGACTCCATATCAGTATGTTTTAGATCTGAAGGAGAAACTAGAGGAGACTTGTAAGATAGCTCAAAGTCAGTTAGTTAAGGCAAGTACCAAGTATAAACGGTACTATGACCAGAAAGCTAGAGCTAGGACGTTTAAGATAGATGACCAGGTGTTACTGTTACTACCGACCGACAATAACAAGCTGTTATTACAATGAAAAGGTCCGTTTTACGTTAGAGGGATAGTGAACACTATGGATTACCGTATCGAGATAAACGGAAAGTTAAAGACCTTTCATGCGAATATGCTGAAAGAGTATATCAGTAGAACCGATAATGTGCAACAAGAGGTGTTAACGGAAGGTAATGTTGCAGTTATTGAGGATAGTAAGGAAGGCAGTAGTGAGGACACTAGTCCCATGTATTTTCCCACTAGTGTAGGTAAGGAGACAGCAGCCGATGTAGACATATCGGGCATGCTAGGTGTAGTACAGAAACGAGAGGTAGATCGTTTACACTCTGAGTGTAGTACTGTTCGGTCCGATAAGTCGAGACCAACAGATGTAGTTCATTGTAGCTTTAAGCACACGTTAGCAAAGCCGATTAGGGAAACGAGAGATCCTACTCCATTTCGCAAACAGTATACTGGTGATGCGATGGATGCAATGTGTAAAGTTGGAGTTCTTGTAGTGACAGGAAGTAGTGTTATTAGTACCCGTAAAGTCGGTGTAATAGACCGTCGAAAGCACAATATTGGGGCAGACTATTTAAGTCGCCGCACATAATGACAGGTTTAGTACTATAGTAGTTTATGTTACGACAGTGTAGTGTAAAATTGTAGAATATGGTTGAAATTTTAATGTTGCTTATTATGCAATCATGCCTTTTGCTAGGACTAATTAATAGTTTAAGTAATCATTTTGTTGAATTTTAAAAAGTGTAGCACTTTCTTTAAGTGGGGAGATTTTGTCACAAAATGTCACGGGTAGAGCGTATTGGTCGTACATAGCTCTTGTAAGTTATCAGTTACACCCTAATATATTGTTCGAGTTGAAACAAATTCATGATATATTCATGTAACACGTAAAAGCGTGCACATTTTAAGTGGCCGCCAGAGAGGCCGTGTCATGAGTTTAATTTTGTGCTAATGCTTGTAAACGTATAGGTCTATCTTCCTTAAACGGCAAAATTGTAAAAGGGGCCTCTCGTTTAGATTCAATACTGCAGATTTAGCCACGTTTGTCACGAACTGAACGGGGGAAATAATGGTTTGGGCGTAATGTTTGCTATAAAACCCATTGTCTTCTAGTTCTTGCCGGGATTGATCGATAGTTACTTTGTTTGTAGCAGAGGTTGGACGGTAAAATTCACAGGCAACATGTGGTCAGTATTTATTTAATTTAATTTTATCGTACATTTGTATTCAGTGGGCGGCGCCATCTTGTTTGGCGGTTACGACATCCGGTTAGCATTGATGTTTCTCAAACATTAACTTTAGACTTGCATATGATTTTGAAGTTACTTTATTAGATGTAATTATTGTAATTGATCATTAATTGTAGAACAATATTAATTTGATAACAGTGGATAATAGGTGCATTAGTTAACGTTGGCGTATAACTCAGTGATTGTAATACACGATTGTTAACATTAGTTAACAATGAGATGAGTGACTAGGATAAATGTTCGACGCGTATGCCTAGCGTTGTATAATGTGGTCATTAGTTGACATGCGTGCATGCATAACTCAGTGGGTGTAATATACGAGTGATTTGATAATGTTCATATTACATGTATTAGGGGCATTGACTAACAGCGACGTACATGGCGTATACATGTCGTTGTAGAATATGTATACATTGCTACTCATCATTAGTACAGCTTACATATATTTATTGAATAATGAGTTGTTTGGGTAATGATAATTATGCAAGATTGTTATGTTTGTCAACCGACATCTAAAACGTATGTATAATTACAGCCTAAGCCATCCAGTTTTGGAAATAAGCCATCCAGGTTTGGATATTCCGGAGTGGAGCTAAGCGTCCACGGATAACGTAACGAGCGGTGGAGACGGTCCCCGTACCTGCGCAGCATGGCCAGGTTTTATTAGCGACAACCCCCGGGACACAAGGTGGGCCCGTTATCAGTCCTCACTGGAGGAACATCACCCACAATCTCAGTGGGGGTTAACCATCATTACATCGCGTCATCAACCCTTACAGAAGGCATTTGATGACAATCGCCCATTGAATTCGCGCATCATCATCTTCATGAGCTCTCGCGCATCACAGTTATCGCGCTAGATCATAAATCAACATTGTTATAACTTTAACAACACTTTAGTGTCTTATACATTCAGTATTTATAACAATACTAAGAACGTCTTTAACGTTTATGAGAACATTCTTTTCATAGTTAATCTGTGTATTCGCTTGTTTTTTTAGATAATTGTATATATATTAAACATATTTTAAAAGTTGCATTAAACTTATGTAAATGCATTCACCGTCATTGATTCTTTCCTGAGTTAGCCCCAACCACTAGGGTCATCCTGTGACAGCAATTTTATTTTACCGAAGTTGCATAGATCTGCATTTGTTAAATTTAGATGTCGAGTTGCTCCACTTCGGATTGAGACTGGGCGATATGAAGGATTGGCCGAAAATGTTAGATTATGCCCGTTTTGTAAAACGCATGTTGAAGATGAATACCATGTATTATTTGTCTGCCCATTGAACGCTGATATAAGAGAAGATATATTCATTAAATTTAGAACTATTGACCTAACGTTTGATACACTATCGTCTCAAGATAAATTTGTGTTTCTTTTTACCTGTCCGCTTATGATTCGACAATGTGCCAAAACCTGATTTTAAATTATTAGGAGAAGATATTTCTTCCTACACAAGTAGTTGATCTTATTGGTTACATGTAATATATGTTATACTTGTATATAATGAAAGAAATATAAAAAGATCGGACAGGGAAAGTAGCATTTAAGGAGGACAGTCAACCACAAAACACAGAAACAAACACGCAAACAGACAAACAAGAAGACAAAAGTAATAATAAATGCAAACGACATTACAAACACAAAAGGGTTGACAATAGGGCTACCGCCTTGGAACGGTCAGTGGCAAAGTAGGTCACTGGGGGTTTAAACCGGTTCTAGGTGCACCAAACCTCACACTTACCCTACTGTCATCCCATTAAAACAGGACATTGTAAATAAAGAAATCCCCGCCATGATCTAATCTCTAAAGTTGATGCATTTTAAGTATCTGGTAGAATTTTATTATTATTGAGCAAGTTATGTTAATCAGGCCATTGCAAATCTGATTTGCTATGATATAGATCTCTTAAGACATTTTTAAAGTTGATTAGGAGTTTTAAAGGGCTGCAGCCCCCGGACGCGAATTTGCAAACTTTGTTGTTCTTAAAGAGTTTTTGTTTTAAATTAATTTTAGGTTAGTAATGCATCAGTCAATTGTATAATCAAGATTAACATTAGTTGCTCAACTCTTCTCTGTTGTACACACGAGTAGTATATGTGTTTGTGTTTTTTAATGCAGATTAATGTATCTTTTACTATCGTCCCATTTACCTCCGATTGGATCTACGCAAAAGTACGTTATTACTGTATTATGAAAAATGTATATTTATGTTGTATACTGTGATGAGACGTAAATAAATAAAAAAAAAATAAATAAAATTAAGTGTATTAATACATTTAAAGGGTAATAACTCCGCCAAAAATCATTCAACTGGAACAAGATGATTATTTGCGTAACTAGACTTGGTAATGATCATTCCTGCAAAATTTCGCTGAAGTCCCTATCGTCTTAACAAGGCAAAATACAGCATTTGTAACTAAATCAACGACCCTAACTCTGGTGTTACTGATCCGAATTGGCTTTTTATCGAATCTGTTTGAGCTTTAATTAGTATAAGTAATCTTGTATAGTTTGGTAAAAATCAGATGGAAATTGAAGGCCCTATCTTCTTAACGAGGCAAAATACAGCATTTTTAACTAAATCAAGGGCCATAACTCTTATGTTACTGATCCGATTTTGCTGTTTTTTGAACTCGTCCGAGCTTTTATTAATATTAATAATCAGGTAAAGTTGATAAAGATCGGATGAAAAATGAAGGCCCTATCGTCTTAAACGAGCCAAAATACAGCATTTTTAACTAAATAAAAGATCATAACTCTGCTGCTACTAATTTGATCTGGCTGGTTTTCAAACTTGTCCGAGCTTTCATTGATATAAACAATCTGGTAAAGTTTGGAAAAAATCTGATGAAAAACGAACGCCCTATTGTCTTAACGATGCAAAATATAGCATGTTTAACTAAATCAAGGGCCATAACTCTGTTGTTACTGGTTCGATCTAACTGGTATTCAAACTTGTCCAAACTTTTATTAATGTGAACAATCTAATAAAGATTAGTTAAGATCGGATCAAAAATGAAGGCCCTATCGTCTTAAACGAGGCAAAACACAGCATTTTTAACTAAATCAAGGGCCATAACTCTGATCTTACTGATCCGATTTGGCTTTTCTTCAAACTCTTCCGAGCTTTCATTACAATTAGTAATCCGGTAAAGTTTGATAAAGATCGGATGAAAAATTAAGTTCTGCTGTTACTTGTCCGAGCTTACATTGATATTAACAATCTGATAAAGTTTGGTAAGGATCAGATGAAATATAAAGGCCCTATCGTCTTAATCAGGTTAAAGTTAACGAACGGACGGATGACCGACAACTCGCCATCCCATAAGCTCTGCTGGTAAAACTCGCCATCCCATAAGCTCTTATGGCCTTTGGCCAGTAGATCTAAAAACTATCACTGATGGGTTTCGTTGATTATGACAAATTTGACTGCAATTTTGAAAATGGCGGCCATTTTTTCAAATCTTAAGTGGGTCCATAGCCAAAACTGTTTAATATAGTAGTCTAGCCATGTGTCAGATTTGGTGCCTTTGTCATAAAATGTCACCAATCCGTCTCAAACAAAAACATTACCAGATAAAAGTACAACACGGTAGTTTCTGTATCAGTATCTTCAGGATACTCCATACTTCATATTGAAGATACTGGGAGGTCAGTTTATGGTGGTGGAGGAAAGACCACCCACGTTTTGTGTTTTAACCAGTACTCAGACTTTCCGCCTCCGCAAGCGAACTGACACACACAGTCCACAGTGATCTTGATTTGTAAAGTATTATAGTAAAAGGCTTCAAGTGTTTGAGACACAAATGAAAATGTTAACTAGAGCGTGCAACGGCCCAACGGTTTTAATCTGTATTGGTTGTCTATATGCAGGTACCCACTATTTCTGACGCCAACGACAACAATACCGGTAGTATCACAACCAAGATACTAGTATGGACATATCTAGACATACCCATGATACTAGTATACAAATGTTATTTTGCAAATGAAATTCTACTTCTTAAATAAATATAAAAAGATCGGATAGGGAAAGTAGCATTCAAGGAGGACAGTCAACCACAAAACACAGAAACAAACAAGCAAACAGACAAACAAGAAGGCAAAAGTAATAATAAATGCAAACGACATCACAAACACAAAAGGGTTGACAATAGGGCTACCGCCTTGGAACGGTCAGTGGCAAAGTAGGCCACTGGGGGTTTAAACCGGTTCTAGGGTGCACCAAACCTCACACTTATCCTACTGTCATCCCATTAAAACAGGAGAGTGTAAATAAAGATATCCCCGTTATGATCTAATCTCTAACCAACAAGGCAGCATCAATAGGCAATATAAGTAAAACACAAATATGCTCGTGTAAATATAATACAAAAAACAATAGCCTAGAAAGCCACAATGAAGGTACTCAATGACTAGGCAGAAGCCAGAGCAGTAAGAGAATAAAACATTAAGGGCACGACAAGAAAGATCATAGACAAACTTCAAATGCCACCGTCCCAATGGGCTTTAGGTAGGCGTCATCATAGGGTCCACAGCCTGTCCGGTCAACGTACAATTAAAGAGGAAAGCATAGTGTCCAACTGTAGAAGGGTCCACCACCAAGCATGCCTTACGTTGCAAGATGATAGGGTCATAACCTCTTGTGATAAACTTTTTAACAAGTTTAACAAAGAGAGTATGAAAGTGATCATGACCAAGAATCTTACGAAGTTTATAAATCACATCACCATAGAATTCAGGTTGTGATATTCATTGTCGCAGAAGAGTCCTTGAATTATTTTTATATTTGGAAAGAAGATCAGGGTTACGATAATAACATTTTGCAAAGGTTTTACGAAGTTTATGGCAACGGTAACCCTGATTGAGTAACTTTTTAGTTATACAAAGATTACGAATATTGAAGTCCTCAACTCGAGTACAAGCTCTAGAAAAACGAATAAGTTTAGACACATAAGAAGTTGCTCGGGGAACATCCCCATCCAAGTGGGGATAATTAACAATGTCAAAATTAAAATCATCTCTCTTATAGATTTTGCTAATTATTTTATCATTTTCAATCGAGAGATCTAAATCAAGAAAAGAAGCGTTATTATCAGATATATTTGCCTTATTAAGCTGAAGTTCTTTAGGATAAATATTATCAACCATAGTTGTAAAGAAAGGGTTGTCAATGTTCAGTATGTCATCCAGATACCGAGAGGTGTCATTAAAAGCTTAAATAACAGCTGCCTGGGTATCTGGTGAAAGACTAAACATGAAATCTCTTTCATAGCAAAATAAAAACAAATCTGCAACAAGTGGTGCACAGTTCGTACCCACAGGGATACCAACAATTTGTCTATAAACGGTGGTACCATACCTGACGATTATATTATCTAATAGGAAGATTAGTGCTTCACAAACTTCATAGCAAGTTAACATAGTATACTTGTCTAAACTGCCGTTAGTAAAAAACGCTTTAATATTATTACATGCCAAAAATGTAGTATTTTTTCTGGCGAATGTTTTTTGAATAAGAGAATTTAGCTTGTCTTTAGTAAGGTTGTATATAGTGTAGAGAAGTCATAAGTGCTTATTGATGAAACTTGACCTTTATTGAAAATTTTATCCAGAACGTCTCCTGAATTTTTTATAGACCAAAATAAATTAATCCCAGAGTTTTCATAAGTTTTATCACAATATAGTTTAACGTCCATTATCATACTCTTTTATATAGTTTAACGTGATCTTTAACGGCAGTAAGAGAAGAAGTTAAAACTTTGGAAATGTTGGTTTTGGTGCAGACACTTGAATTCGAAATAAAGCGAGCCTTATACGGATTGTTATGTAATTTAGGAATCCAGTACATAGTAGGCAGTTTATTTTGCTTATCGTTTACACCAGCCTTGAAAGTAGTGCACCGAGTGATATGTGCGGAAACAACATCATCCTCAGTAGAATTAACTGGAGTATACGAATTGATGAAGCCGAGTTCCAGAGATAAAACACTGACGTAATGTAGGCGTCAAACAATAATTACATTATTAGCTGATTTATCTGCAGGAACTAAAACAAATTTATTATGAAATTCCTGAATTCCCGATTTTAAATTACGAAAGGAAAACCTAGGTCTCGGAGGAATATTTTTAAAGATTCTAACATTGTGTCTATATTTTCTGTCGATGATTTACATACTATTTTTAAACAGTCCGGAAAACACTCTATGCTTTCACGCCTCACATCTTTGTCCATTTCTTCACTAAAGTTGATCGAAGAGGAATCCGACACAATTTTCGTTCGTACGATTGCAAATGACAATCCCGGAAAGGTGCATTGTTCTTGGTCAGAGGAGGAAGGCTATTACTTGTGGGTTCAGTAGGTCATCAACGTCACATTAAATAGTACCCATGTTAAAATAACAACCACTATGAATTTGAATTTTAGAAGGTCAGATGTCAAGGTCACTGTGACCTGATCATGGCAAATTTCTTCCCAGCTGTTACGAGTATTTGATCTACATTCTTGAAACTTTATACAAATAGTGCTCTTGGTTAAACAACATCCCCTATCAGTTTTTGTTTTGTTAAAAGGTCAAAGGTAAGGGTTACATTGACCTGACACCTAGGAAATGTTTTTAACACAAAAACTTTAGGAAACGGGCCTATCATGCCACGTAAACGGGCATATAATGCCCCGTTAGGTGGCGCTCTTGTTGTTTTATTTGCAGGCTGCCCATAGGCTCTGACATTGTTTTATTTTTAGGCTGCCCATGGACTCTGACCTTTTGTTTTATTTGCAGGCTATCCATATTTTCTGACCGTCTGTTTCATTTGCAGCCTGCCCATATACTTTGGGGTCTATGGGTATACACCAACCTTGTGTTTTATTTGCAGGCTGCCCACATGTTCTGTGGTTAATTTGGATACACCGTTTGTTTTATATGCAGGCGGCTGCCCACATGTTCTGGGGTTAATTGGGATACACTAACCTTTCGTTTTATTTGCAGGTTGCCCACATTAAACTTTTTTTATTTACAGGCTGTCCATATGTTCTGACCTTTTGTTTTATTTCAGGTTGCGCATATGTTCTCTGACTTGTGTTTTATTTGCAGGCTGGCCGTAGGCTCTGACCTTTTGTTTTATTTGCAGGCTCTCCATATTTTCTGTTTATGGAGATACACAAACCTTATGTTGTGACCTTGCTTAGATGCTTCCCATAATATATGTTCTGACCATCTTTTTTCTTTGCATGCTGCCCTAAATTGATATTTTGGCCATTTGTTTTGTTTGCAGGCTGTCCTTAATTTATGTTCTGGCCATGTGTTTTGTTTGCAGGCTGCCGGTCCATTTGTTCTGACTTTTTTGTTTAATTTGATGGCTGTTCTTAATTTATATTCTGGCCATTTTCTTTTGTTTGCAGGCTGCCCATATGAACTGTGGTCTGTGGGGATTAGTTCAGTCTAAACATTCCTTATTATATTTTGGATATCTAGAGTAAGTATGCATCCACATTGATCAAAAGGTGTGCTTGTAGATGCATTGAAAATCCGAAAACATAAAAACATAGGTCATTTTAATTTGGCGGCTACCAAACGTGCAACAGATATATACCTTAATATGAAAGAAATTGTGATTTCTACTTTACCTACACTTTTCATAGGAATCCTGAAACAATGTCCAGTTAGTCTTCTATGAAATAGGAATCCTGAAACAATGTCCATTTGGTCTTCTATGACATAGGAATCCTTAAACAATTTCCAGTTGGTCTTCCATGACTTTCAGCTCACTGCAATATCCAAGTTGGCCACTAAGGCTAAAATAAAACTAATAGTAGACACATTTACCATCCAGTCTTCTCTGTGACAGCAAGCGTTATTGATGAGACTTGTGTACAATGATCGGCATGGATCCAATTGTGTTCTGAATTCAAAGATGCCCTGCGAAGGTCATCTTTGTTCAGAAAATTCGCATGATCGTTTACACCAACTAATCTACTTATGGAATTTGCATGAATCTTTACTGAAACATTACAGGTAATATCTCAAGGATGATATGAAATTAAAGGCTAGACATATTAAGGAGAAATGACCATCAGGGCTAAAACATAAAAGTGCTTATTCCTCTGCTCTGGAGCCATAGGGTAATAATTTGAGCCCTCAGCAAGGAATGTAGGTGTGTCCTTCTTATCACGAAAATGTTCATCACCCCGTACATCCAATCAATATTGTTATTTTTACATCGTACAGGGATTGTATGACATTCATTGATCAAGTATTTCCTTAAACACGTGTGTTTCATATACCGCGTTGAAGGTTTTGTGCTCATCGACATGTTGGCCCATTTTATTAGGGTTTTCCTTAACTTTCCTCATTATCTTGTATTAGACACTGTCGAGTTTTGGACCTCTTTTGACAGTCCGTAATTTTACTAATATTATTTTTTATGGATCTTTGATACGATTCTATTTCGTATCTCTAATAAATACTAATTGGCCCTTATTTCGCTTTTCACAGAATTGTATTTCTCTCCAAAAAAAACAATTATGAGTCTATTAGTTCAAACTTTTAAAATAAATCTTTCACCTCTTCGGTTACACTCTGCGTCATCAATACAAATTCCACAAACTATCTCTTCATTTCTTATAACTAAACCATATGTACGCCTTACACCTATAAATCTTCATTCGGCAACCTCGTTTCATGTTCCTTTTAATAATATTACTATGATTTTTAATAATGGCTCAAAAGTTTCCGTAACTCCTCTAGGATCACCTGTTTTGAGGAAATACCATATAAAGTCTCCTTTCAGAAATCATTTAGTTCATTCAACTATTAATAAGTGCAATAATAAGAGGTGCAGTTGTTGCAATTATTTATCTTGCAAGTCCACCATTAAATCAGCTGTTAATGGTAGATTGTTTAATGTATGTCTAGCTTCTAATGTTGATTGACGTACATCTCACGTCATTTATGTTCTGACTTGAAATGCACCACGTCGTGGTATACAATATGTTGGACAAACAGGTCGATCCTTAAAAGTTCGATTTCGTGAACACAAATATAATGCAAGTAATCCGAAAATGTTGAAAAATTACTTGTACCAACACTTTCGTCAGTTAGGTCATAATTTTAATAGAGTAACTGTTCAACCGGTTGAATATATATTTTTTGATAATGATGCTACTTAAAGCTTTACAATAAAAGCTAGACATATTCCAGAACTTAAGTGGATGAAAAACTTACAGACACCTTATCCACTCGGCCTTAATGACAATTTGTATCAAGAAGGAAATATTTCTAAAGATCCTAATATTGACATGTTTTCTATATTGTCTATTCGAAAGCGTAAATCTAGGTCTCATGGTCTTAGGCGTAATGGTAACATCAAACGTAAATCGCGTGTAATTATTTCTGTCGCTGATTTACATACTATTTTTAAACAGTCTGGAAAGCACTCTATGCTTTCACGGCTTACCTCTTTGTCCATTTCTTCACTAAAGTTGATCGACGAGGAAGCAGACAAAAGTTCCATTCGTACAGATCCCTTTGTATAACACTGCTTCCATAGTTCAAAGCTACACACAACAAGTTCTCCGACCCCATATTGACAAAGAGTCTGATCACGTCAGGCATTTTCTAAAACTACTATATATTAATAAAGGTATTGATTTCATTGACATGCCTAGTATTTTTCGAGATACTCATGTAGTTGATTCTATCCCAAAATATTTTAAAAATTCAGAAAGTCTTGTAATTTGTTATAAGTATAAAAAGCCTATTAGAAATATTATTTTCAACTACAACAAAATAGTTTCTGACCTTGATATAGTATATAATACTCCTAAGGAATGTGAATACAACACATCAACATTTTGCTATGCTCCAGCAGGTCATGTCATAACTGGTAATTTTGATATTGATGATAAACGTATTCGACATTTTGTTTTCGAAATCTCCTAAATATAGATTACCTTCAACTATGATTTTAATGCCTGTCGTGCCCAGATCGCCCACTCCATTGAAGATTTTAGTATAAAATGGTGTCGTAGAGAACATGCGGACCCAAACTCGCTCTCTACTTGGAAAAAGTCAATTCTTAATATTATAGATACACGTATTAACTTTTATAATGCTAACCACTCTTTACTTCCTCCGAGACCTAGGTTTTCCTTTCGAAATTTAAAATCGGGAATTCAGGAATTTCATAATAAATTTGTTTTAGTTCCTGCAGAAAAAGCAGCTAATAATGTAATTATTGTTTGACGCCTATATTACGTCAATGTTTTATCTCTGGAACTCGGCAGCACCAATTCGTATACTCCAGTTAATTCTACTGAGGATGATGTTGTTTCCGCACATATCACTCGTTGCACTACTTTCAAGGCTGGTGTAAACGAAAAGCAAAATAAACTGCCTACAATGTACTTGATTCCTAAATTACATAAACATCCGTATAATGCTCGCTTTATTTCGAATTCTAGTGCCTGCACCACAACAAACATCTCCAAACTTTTAGCTTCTTGTCTTATGCCGTTAAAGATCACGTTAAATATTGTGATAAAATTTATGAAAACTCTGGGATTAATTTAATTTGGTCTATAAAAAATTCAGGAGACGTTCTTGATAACATTTTCAATAAAGGTCAAGTTTCAGCAATAAGCACTTATGACTTCTCGGCACTATATACAACCTTATCACATCACCTCATTAAAGACTAATTTCTCTTATTCACAAAATATTCGTTAGAGAAAATACTACATTTTTGTCATGTAATAATATTAAAGCGTTTTTTACTAACGGCAGTTTAGACAATTATACTGTTTGGACTTGCTATGAAGTTTGTGAAGCACTCATCTTCGTATTAGATAATATTTTCGTCAGGTATGGAACCACCGTTTATAGACAAATTGTTGGTATCCCTATGGGTACGAACTGTGCACCACTTGTCGCAGATTTGCTTTTATTTTGCTATGAGAGAGATTTCATGTTGAGTCTCTCACCAGATACCCAGGCAGATGTTTTTGGAGCCTTTAATGACACCTCTCGATATCTGGATGACATATTGAACATTGACAACCCTTTCTTTCCAATTATGGTTAAAAATATTCATCCTAAAGAACTTCAGCTTAACAAGGCTAATATTTCTGATAATAACGCTTCTTTTCTTGATTTGATCTCTCTATTGAAAATGGTGAAATAATTAGCAAAATCTATGTCAAGAGAGATAATTTTAATTTTGACATTGTTAATTAACCCCACTTGGATGGGGATGTTCCCCGAGCATGGTTTCATCTCGTTGGTCATTGAGTACCTTCATTGTGGCTTTCTAGGCTATTGTTTTTTTGTATTATATTTACACAAGCATATTTGTGTTTTTCTTATATTGCCTATCGATGCTGCCTTGTTGGTTAGAGATTAGATCATGGCGGGAATTTCTTTATTTACACTGCCCTGTTTGAATGGGATGACAGTAGGGTAAGTGTTAGGTTTGATGCACCCTACAACCGGTTTAAACACACAGTGGCCTACTGTGCCACTGACCATGCCAATGCGGAATCCCTGTTGTCATCCCTTTTGTGTTTGTGATTTCGTTTGCATTTATTATTACTTTTGCCTTCTTGTTTGTCTGTTTGCGTGTTTGTTTCTGTGTTTTGTGGTTGACTGTCCTCCTTGAATGCTACTTTCCCTGTCCGATCTTTTTTATATTTCTTCTTTGCAACTGTTTAAATATCTGATATAATAAATTCTAGAATATTTACTTATATATCTTATATAATTACTCCCGGAATATTTGTTTTATATTTAGATATGCTCAATTAAAAAGGAAGATTTTCTAGCTCTTACTCTGCCTGTATAATAAGTTGGACATAGCAATAATAAGAACAGTTTTAAACAGAAGGTATTTTTAAAACAGAGAGAGAGAAAGAGAGAGAGAGAGAGAGAGAGAGAGAGAGAGAGAGAGCGAGAGAGAGAGAGATAACACAACTAAGTTATATTTGTGTTTACTGACTATAAATGTGATATTCATGAATGGAGTTAAACAGTGCATATTGCACTCATAGTCTTGAATACGTATTTATTTGTTATTGAAATATGTATACATATAAGTTGCTAACTGTGTGAAATTAGTTACGACACGTTTAGGATAACACATAATACATAATGCATCTATCAATGTTTTCCCCACTGGTAAGAGGGCAGCAGATTAGATCCACAACTAGATATTTTTCTAATCTGATATGTCCATTGAACCCGCGTGGTGGGGTGGGGTTTGTGGGGTTTGGTGGGGTGGTGGGGGGGGGGGGGTGGTTATGGTAATACTTGATATAATTGTCTCACTTTATGTCTTTGATATTTGGTCATATGTATTGTTGGCATTGGTGGACATCGCTGGACGACAAAATATGCCAAGGTCAAGGTCATATTTTGCATTATTTTCTGAAAACTTAACCTTAGTTAGGTAACTAATAAGGAATAAAATAAGTAATGATTAATAAAACTACTGATTTGTAGTAGAGGCGATGTTTTAGTGTAATAATACTGATGAAATGTACTTTTTTTTTAGAGAAAGCGCATAAGCTGATAAAATGTGTCCATCTGCGGTAAATCTTTCGGATATATGTAAAACCACGAATCTTAGAACTGTTAACGGCATCACTGGTGAAGACGCATGTCTCGGTACAGTTGCATTTATTTCTCATTCTCACAGGGCAACGTTTGATAGACTACGTCTTGATATCCGAAGATAATTTCTCTTTTAACGAAAATGTTATAGTACATTTTTCATATTTATTTCCACCGCAGGTGTCAATACAATTAACTGTTAATGTTCAATATATATCAACATCAATAACACAGAAAATTATGGCAATAAATAAAACAGAATGAGATAATGCTAAAATGATGTATTTAAAAAAATATCATAGACAGAAACCTCTCACTTTGTTACTATTATTAATTAAATATATTCTTCCAATTATTCTGTAGGGGGTGGGGGGTGGAGTGGTGGGGGTGGGGTCATTAATAGCTAGACGTGTACTAAAGTCGGCCAATAAAGCGTAGAAAACATTACAACGACTGAAATCACATCACGCAGATGCTATTGTAAGGCTTAGGCTATTTATTCCATTAATATATACCCGGGACCATAGGAAGGCAATATTAATAAAAAGCAATATGTAAACCCTATTTTCCGAAAGGTTCTTTACACCAAATGTGACACTTGGTACATATGTGTAAAATTATGTACAAATTATGTACACATATGTATACTTACATAGCAAATTATGTATAAGCATAAATATGTGAATAAATAGTCATTATGTGTAAAACATTCAATATAAATTTATGTGGATAATATGATTTTACAGATATATGTAAAATATTCATCAATAGCTTATTCTGTACAAAAATTTGTAAAACATAGTATATCCGGTACAAATATGTGTAATGAATAATCAATCAATGTGTACACATGTTTGTATGTGTGTGTGTTTCTATGTATGTGTACGCGCTTGTACGTTTGTATGTGTTCGCATGTGTTGTATGCGTTTGTGTGTTAGTATGTGTTTATGTTTTAATATGTTTGTTTATTTGTATTTGTTTGTGTTTGTCTGGGTATACTGTGTTACAAAATATCGATACGTTCCCAACTGTTTGTGTATAGTATCATAAGGGAGATACCTCCAGAAAAGAATAAAACTAAAAACATCACATTATTGACTTCCCATCAACCGACATATGCATTAATCCAGCACATAAAGGAAACACTTATACAAGTACAGCATTGCCTCCCCTTAACTGACGTTCGGCCATACTCGCATATCACTGTATATTTAATGGATATCAACATTGACAAGTGTTTGGTTTTTATATATTTTTGAAAAAAGTACTATGTCTTATACAACTTGTGGTCAATGTACTTGAACGTGGGTTTCCATAAAAAACATCTTATTTTTTATTTTCTTCGATGATTGCAATAAGCAATACAAAAGTGAACAAAGTTGGTACATGTAAAAGCAGTCAACCTTACAGTGTTATGTACAGTAATTTTACGTATTAAATATTAATTACAAACACACAACACACGTTGTAGAATAGAAATAAAATATATCATTTTAGATAACATGCAAGAAAATATAATCATACAAAACAAAATAATTTACCTACCTACCCAGTGATTAGGTAAAGGACAAACAAACAATATTTTAATTTAGGCCCAATTAATTGTATTCAATATGATTGCTTAGCTTGGCAGTAAACAATTTGTAATTGCGCTGCAACAATACTTCTGCTAGAAGCCTTTGCACAAACCCGGATAATCTCAATTCTTTAGTCGAACAACTATTTAGGGATCTAAATTTAGCAGACCTTCTGTCTGTACTTGTTTGAATCACGGACACTGAATTTAACACTATTGTAATTATTATGTCCTTGACAAAGTATCGACAAATGACAAGGCGCCCGGAAAATAACAATGTTTGAATATCTTTCCAAGTATCGTCATACTGGGATCCCAGACAGTACAGGAGGCAATTAAATATACAAGTATGTTATAAGTAATAGATAGAGTAAGGTCTCTTTGAGTTGGTTAATTTAAACATCGAGGTGGGAGTAGCACATCGAGGTGTTTAAATTAACCAACGAGATGAAACCATGCTCTATTTGTTTTGTAGCTTGTCCATTTCAGCTCCTTGCCATACTCTATCTTCACAATAACTGGTAGTTGTAGTACATCATTTATTCTGACAGGTGTTATTTTCAGTGACCATGCTACAATACTGTAAAGGTCTAATGGAAGTCAATAGTGAGATGGGGTTCAGAAAGGGAAATAGGCGAAGTCCCCCATGAAGCCCGAGACTGCCTGTACTCGTATTACTGTTCATATGATCTTACTTGATAATTATGTTTAAAATATTAAACACATTTTAACGCACATTTTGATATCTCAGAAGTAGAACGTCAGAACTGTTGATTTCATAGTAATCGTATAAACAGTACAAATAAAAGACAATTGGGCAAACTTGCTGGTCTGACTGGGTACTTGGCGGACCATTTTGGGTCATTTTCAGAATGCGTGAGAACGCAGAATGTGTACGTGTGAGCGTGATTTAACAAACAATCCGTGTCTCACGACCTATGCGTGAGACTTGACATGTATGTGTTTTAATAGTGCATATTGTGCTTGCATGTACATTATGCGTATGCGATCGACATTGGGATGATTGATGGGTAGTATATGGTTTAAACATCAGTGTATAAATACTTTGAAAATTATTTAGAGTAATGGGTAGCATTGTTTTAACAAGTAATATACCAAAATGTTAATTTTGCCTAGATGGTAAAATGTTGCGATTATCTCCGTTTCTTAGACTTTACGGACAATATCTGCTATTGGTTAAGGGGTTGAAGCGCATTTTTCGCTTTGAATCAAACACTTTTGGAGACATCTTTAACAGTGCCTTGTAGTAACCGCTTTTAGAAACATAGATAAAAGAGCCTTGCAGCAATCACTTTTTGGAGACATCGATAAAAGTGCGTTTTAACAACCACGTGTAACAAAATCGATAACAAGGCCTTGTAAGAATCATTTTTAGAAACATCGATAACAGGGCCTAGTATTAACCACTTTGATATTCTCCGCTATATGATCTGACCTTGTAGGTCACGTCAGATCGACCGTTCATCTGATCAATATTCATGAGGAGATCAACTAAATTCAACAAATGAAAACGCGCGTTTCATATTCACTTTAGATGAAGTTCGAGTGAACTGAACAAACGAAAATCCACATAAAACACATAGATCTATATCCGAATAAAGATAAAGTCTTCGTGTGTTATTGCTGTTGATTGCACGATAAATTCAAAGAAATGCATTAAATGGCATGTTGTTTTCTCAAGATGAAAATCATGGGCGCTGCCAATTGTGTTTTGAATATATATCTATTCCACCGAAATTATTACGACATTAGTACTCTAAATAGCAAATCATAGTATATCTAGCCCGCTTAGCTCAGTTGATAGCGAACTCGACTGTTGACCCACGAGTGTCATTTTAGTGTGGGTTCAATCCCACGAATCGGTAAAATTGTTTGTACCGCTATTAAATTCCGTCAAACGTCTTTTTTTTCAGTAAATATTCAATAATGGTTGGTGTATTATGTTTGTCATCGCAATTATTTTGTGTTTTATAAGCTAAAATAACGGGCATTGTCTCTTTCGATATCGAGCGTAGACGACTCCCCCAACGGTTTACTGCAACGCGACATGCGCAGTGAAGAGTCCATACCGAGCAATTTTGTCGGCTGAAATCTGATTGGCTAATCGTAATGTCAATCTGACGTGACCTCCAATGGAGTGTTGTCAGATCCATGTAGTGTGGAGTATCGTAGCGTAATAAAGGATATGATGTTAATGAGATTGGGCCTTGTAACAACCACTACGTGAGAAATCGATAACATGGCCTTGTAGTAAACGCTTTTGGAGACATCGATAACAGGGCATTGCAGTAACCGCTTTTTGAGTCATCGATAACAGGGCATTGTAGTAACCGCTTTTGGAGATATCGATAACAGGGCCATGTAGCAACCAATATTGCAGACATCGATAACAGAGCTCAATCACCAGATTATTGGTGATCCATTTATTCACCCCGTAATAGATTTGTGAGGGTCGGGGTGGGCCATCCCTCAACAAACCTTACATAAAAAACATGTAATATGCATCTATTAGTTTTTAAATAAAGTAATAGGAAATATATTCAAGTGAATAAATGCACATATTGTAATCAGAGACAGAATACATGGGGAGGTTTTCTTATTCTTTACAATTATAGAAGTATATTATACAATGTACAATTTTAACAGAGTGTAAAAGAAAAAAAAGGCCCCACTGCAATCCAAAGGTATTTCCAAAACAAGTTTGGTCGAAAATATAGTATGATTGCTAGTGTGACGATTTTGTATTCGTCTATTTAATTATCCCTGTTCTTGCAAATCGTTTTACTTACGTATATTATAACTTCCGGTTGATTTCTTGTTTCACAAAACGGATTGAAATCGAACCAATCAAATACATTGACCAATGACTATTATGTCCAATCAAATTAACCGACCAATCAGAACTGGGATGGTTCAGGACTGTATATAAGGCGTTGCAGCCAGTTATACAGGTTGGTTGTTGCTCAGAAGCTGAATAAGCCGGACGATTTTGGAAGTGATTCTGATTGCAGTAGAAAAGAGCTCTTGGTAAGAACCTTCTAGTCGTAACTGTGGACGGCTTTGGGAGGTATCCCGAATAGAGCGAGCCCCATATTCTCAGCAGTGAAGACTAGTAAGGCTATTTGCCACATTGTTCAATATACAGCAATTTAACACAATCATTTTGTAATCATAATTGCTCATTTTGTTAATAATATTGGTTGATTCGTTGTTTGTTAATAATCATTTTCTTCGAGCAAGTAGCTCAATCTGTAATTTGGAACAATCGCATTGCATTTGCGGCTCAATCGTACAAGACCGCTCGGTACACGTTACAATTTGGTGGCAGCGGTGGGATTATATTGAGCAGCTCAATTTCAAAGTGAGCAGCTCAATTCTTATCCAACTGAGCAGCTCAATTTCTACAACAGCGAGCAGCTCAATTTTGTTTTATTGTTATGGCAAGTGCAATGCAATCGAGCACTGTCAATGAGTCAGCAATGGAGGATCTCAACAGATCAATCAGAGAATTGGAGGACCGTGTTAATCAGTACGAGATGGAGCTCATAAATTCTATGAATGCAAGTCGAATTGAGCATTCAACACCTAAGCCAACGCAGATGCAAAGTGCAGGTTTGAGACAACGCGCAAATGAGCCGAAAAATCAGCCAGCATCCAAAAATGAGCATGAGCATGTCACACCTTATGCTATGCAGGGAGCAAGGCCTAAAATGGTTTCATTTTCTTCTGCACTTGTTCATGAGCAAGTTGAGCAAACATCAATACCGCCGTATGCAGCAGTCGCTAGCGGGGAGCAAACTGGACCGCTCATTGAGCAGAAATATGGTGATAACAAAAGCTACGGTAGGCATCATTATATGCAGAATACACATGAAAAGGCTGAGCATGAACCGTTGTCCTCACAAACTCAACACATAAAATGCAAAGAGCAAAAAAATCGAAAAGTCAGAAATATGAACAAATTGTAGTTGAGTCCCCAAAGTCAAAATTACGGTTAGAAGAGTATGATCAGAATATAGTTGAGACCCCAAGGTCAAAAATACCGTTACGTGCTCCCAAACAAGACTCGACATGTAAAGAAGATACACGGAGTGAGCAAACTTTGGAAACTGAGCCAGTTATACGTTTAAGAGATATTGAGCCTAATATCACCTACAGAAAGCGTCGTATTACTGAATCAAACAATGAGCAGAAGCAAGATTTGAACGATTTGCTCTCATACAGTAAAAAGCCATCAGTAACTGTTAAGCCAGCAACTTACGACGGAAACACATCTTGGCTCGATTACAAGTCACATTTTAATGCATGTGCATCTCTTGGTAAATGGACTGAGCCAGAAAAGGCACTTTACCTTGCAGTTTCGTTGCGTGGCCAAGCACAGGCTGTTCTTGGTGATTTGAATGAAGAGACACGCAAATACACCGATCTGGTAACTGCCCTGTGTGAGCGATTTGCTCCACCAAACCAGATGGAGCTTTATCGAGTTCAGCTCAGGGAGAGACGACAAAGAGCTACCGAGTCGTTACCTGAGCTCGGCCAATGTATAAGAAGATTGACAAATTTGGCATACCCAAGAGCTCCATTCGATGTTAGAGAGATGCTGGCAAAAGAGCAATTTATAGATGCTCTTGTAGACTCAGATATGCGTCTAAGGATCAAGCAGTCAAGGCCAACTAGTTTGAATGAGGCTTGAGTCTTTCGGTTGAGCTTGATGCCTTTTTAAAAACTGAGCAGAAGCAAAAAGAAGTAAATGGTTATTTAAGATCGGTGAACCAGATGGATAAAGCTGAAACTAACAGCTTGCTTCGTAAAATTATGGCAGGCATGCAGGAACTTCATTTGTCAGTGAAGTGTATGCAGGAAAGAATACAGGCCATAGAAAAATCGAGAGAAGCTCAAGTGAGACTGAACAAGTCCTCCAGTAAATTAAGCAATGATAAAAAGAGCAAGCAGAAGTGTAGCAGTTATGGTCAAAGTGGCCATGCAGACAAATCATGTCTCATGTTTCAAAGGAATGCAAACGAGAGCAGCGTTAATGCATGCTCGTTGAGCCTTGAACAATTACAAGCTCAAAGAAGCAAGGCTACACCTAATGAGCTCAAATGTACGTTACGTTCAAACTGCAGTGAAGTTATTAAGAACATGAAGGCTCACATGCTTAAAATTACTTCAAGTAATAAAGCGGCAAAATACAAATGTAGCAATTGTGAGTTTATGTCAAACAAGAAGTCAAAGTTGACTCGACATTGGAGACGTCATGCAGGGCATGAATTGCTGATTTCTATGTCAGGTAAGCGATTGAAAACCGTATCGCTCAGTTCCAGGCAGAACAACACTTTCTCGTGTGAGCAGATAGGTATCATTCATACAGTTGGAGCTTCTTCTAAGACTGAACAAGTTAAAGAAGGCTCAACTGATCAGATGCGTATGAAGTCGGATATAATAGGCAGTGATCACACGAATAAAGATACGGGTACATGTACTGAGAAGTATCCGGTAGGACGTTTGTGGAGTTGCCGCAACGATAATTAAGCCACTGCTGTTCCGTAGTAGATGACTTCGGGTCAAGTGAGCAATTGCGATGCAAGAATGAGTATTGCAGCTATGGGACCAGTTTATGCACCAAACGTCAACAACTTGTTTAAAAAAAAGTGTTTTAGCCATGGTTAGGAACAAGCTTCGTTTAAGAAGACTTGGCGATTCTAATTATTACCATAGGTGTTGGTGACGGTAGCAATCACACAGCTGAGCAAGTGGTGATTAGCCGAGCACAAGACTTTATCAGTAGTTGTGCTCAAAGCAGATCTTACAGTTAAGTTATGTTGTCTATAATAATAATTTTGTTGTATGGGTCATGCGGGACGCATGAAAATCAGAGGCGTGGGTAGTGTGACGATTTTGTATTCGTCTACTATTTAATTATCCCTGTTCGTGCAAATCGTTTTACTTACGTATATTATAACTTCCGGTTGATTTCTTGTTTCACAAAACGGATTGAAATCGAACCAATCAAATACATTGACCAATGACTATTATGTCCAATCAAATTAACCGACCAATCAGAACTGGGATGGTTCAGGACTGTATATAAGGCGTTGCAGCCAGTTATACAGGTTGGTTGTTGCTCAGAAGCTGAATAAGCCGGACGATTTTGGAAGTGATTCTGATTGCAGTAGAAAAGAACACTTGGTAAGAACCTTCTAGTTGCAACTGTGGACGGCCTTGGGAGGTAGACCGAATAGAGCGAGCCCCATATTCTCAGCAGTGAAGACTAGTAAGGCTATTTGCCACATTGTTCAATATACAGCAATTTAACACAATCATTTTGTAATCATAGTTGCTCATTTTGTTAATTATATTGGTTGATTCGTTGTTTGTTAATAATCATTTTCTTCGAGCAAGTAGCTCAATCTGTAATTTGGAACAATCGCATTGCATTTGCGACTCAATCGTACAAGACCGCTCGGTACACGTTACACTATATAGGGAATATATGGAAGCTATAAGATTGCAGCGAGTCTCTATAAACTCTGGAGAAAAAGACAATAATAAATGTAAAGAATATTTGTTTCAAAACCCAGTGTACACCCACATTGTTAATACATACAGATAATTTTAATGTGATAGTATCACAAATAAACATTATTTTATATTATGAAATCTATGCATTGCCTCTACTCTGAGGCTCACTGAGTTTTTTCTCATATTTTGTTTTTGGAAAGAAAAAGAAACAATAACCCATCCTGTGTAATAAATCTGTATATAAAACCATTATCAAGGAACAATGTTTCAGGAATGTTTTAAAGGATTAATATACATAACTTCCAAAATTATTATTTTTTCTAAAAAAAAACAAGAAGGTTGATTAGGAAAGACCAAGATATAAGCAAGGGTATGTTATTTCTGATAGTAAGATAAGCTTTGCATGTCCCAGAATAAAAAAGAATAAAAACATTAAGTTTATTTGCTACAGTTTGATACTGAAAAAATCAACTAGGTAAATTATCGCTGTACTCCAGTTCAATAACATGGCATTGTAGTAACTACTATTTGAGTCATTGATAACTGTGCTTGTAGAAACCACAATGTGAGACACATATAACAGTGCCATGTAGTAATCACTATGTGAGACATCGATAACAGGGCCTTGTAGTAACCACTTTAGCAGATATAGATAACAATGTATTGTACTATTTCAAAATTCAATAACAGTGCCATGTATCACCCACTATTGGAGACATCGAAAACAGGGACTTGTATCACCCACTATTGGAGACATCGATAACAGTGCCTTGTATCACCCACTATTGGAGACATCGATAACAGGGACTTGTATCACCCACTATTGAAGACATCGATAACAGGGCCTTGTATCACCAATTATTGGAGACATCGATAACGGGACATTGTATCTCACACTATTGGAGACATCGATAACAGGGTCTTGTAGCAACCACTATTGGAGACATCGATAACAGTTCCTTGTATCAACCACTATTTCAGACATAGATAACAAGGCCTTGTATCCCCCACTATTGGAGACATCGATAACAGGGCCT